>OX424485.1:10620154-10660154 GCA_949152455.1 Lithophane leautieri
TTTGCTCAGTGTCCCTCTGACATTATCAGAGACCTTATTTGACTACGATTTATTTCAGTCATTTTTCCTCTCATGTTATCCGTCCTCAGTTTCTCGAAGCTAACATCCTATATATCTTAGAACTTATTTCTCTATGTATTTACTATTTTTGTGTTTTCTTGTTTTCTATATGAATCTACTTATGCTATTACCTATTATATTATGTGTCTTTCCTTATCTGTACAATATTATAATATGTCTATCCTAATATATATGCAATATATCATAAAGACATAATTTCTTTTTCTACTTTCTGTATTTATTCTATACTTGTTTCTTTTTATCATAATATACTTTTCTTTAAGATAACTTATTTTAATTTCTGTCAGACTCACAGTTGCTTCTCTTTTTACAGTTTCTTGTTTCCCGAAATTGTGCTGCTTCTCATGTCGGCATTTGTAGCTATTAGCCTGTGCTCCAGCCATCTCATTCTCGGGGTTCTCTTTGTATTTGAGATACTGCTTGACGATCTGTGCACTCCGCACTGGCGCAGCGTTCCAAATGCTGTTTGCTACGATGCCGGCCTCCTTTTTTGATTTAGCGAGCTCATTTGGCCACAACGGTAAATTAATTATGTCGCTAATTTTGTCAATTGTATTTGTATTATTTTTAAAGTATAAACTGATTTTAAAATTTATTTTCTGCTTGATATTGTCTGTGTGTAATGATTTTAATTTTTGTTCGGCTTTGAATTGGGCCAATTTCTCATGAAATTGGCTCCAATTTGCTTGTTTTATGTTGAAATTTTTTACAATTTTATTATTTACTGGTGTTTTATGTTTTTGAGAACTAATTTTGAAAAATGTACCGTTGTGTTCTAATCGTGTCTTAATTTCGAGAAAAGTTGGCTGCACCTTAGCAATACGCCACCGATAGGCGTGCTAACGCATCCCATTTTTGGCGCGTAGGGCACTCGTTATCGAAGGCGTTGTGATCCGTCTTCTCTGCCTTGGCCAACAAGCAATTATGGCACTTCGGCGCCTCCGCCGCCAGCCGTGACGGGCAGTCGGCTCTCATGTGGGGCTCACCACAGTGGGTGCAGAGGTCGGCAGGCTGCGTGCACAGTTTACGGCTGTGGCCGTATCGCAGACAGCGAGTGCACTGCACCAGTGGGGACTGATCCTGCACTCGCACTCGCTGCAAGTCGATGTGCACGCGACCCGCCATAGTCAACCTCTGCCATACTGAAGGGGACACCTGCAGAATGACGTGGCACATGTGGGGGTTCCTCGTCTTACGACGGTACTTCACCCCCATCCTCAAATCTTCCGCAGGTATGTCCCCGATCAGGTGGGTGTTTTGCCGCTGCAGGGCCTGGGTAACCTCCACATCGGTGTGGCAGGAGAGGACATCCTTGATGATGACTAGGGGGTCTTTGTTTTTGACCTCCTCTACCACTAGATTGCCCGTCTTTCTGATCCGCTCCGTAACCCTAGTCATCTCTTCCCTGGTCCTGAAGCCAACCACCACTTTCTGGTCCCTCACTTTGCGCAGCCGTTCCACTCGGGTCCCCTCATTCCTGGCATCCACCGCCGTCCTGAGCTTCTCAACAACCTCTTCACCGGTGTCCTGATCATTGGTAGATGATACGACCACCGAGTGAAGAGGCTGCTGGATGTTCTGCTTCGGTACGACAGCGGCCATCTCCGCGAAGGTTGGACCTTGGCCTGCGACGTAGCGAGGGGCCTGCTGAAGATGTTCCGACAGAGCCTGGGTATGGTCTTGGCACTCCTGCAATGCCTGCTTGTGCAGTTTGAGGCCTTCGACAAGGCTCTGCATCAACTCTGTCGGCTCATTCGTGGTCAGCCTCAGCGGCGCGGCTATAGGTGCGGTTGCAGCTATGACCGTAGGTGCTGGTGCGACTGGGACTTTGTTCCGCTCCGACTCCTTCACCAGCTCATAGAGCCTATTAATAGCCTTGAGTACCTCCTCCTTTATCTCAGTCTTTAGGTTGCGAGAGTTGCCCAAGTGAAGCTTTGCTTTACTTAGGCAAGCTCTCGCCTCCGCAAGGAGATTGGGGTACCTAGACTCCGACTTCGTCGTCGATTTTACGCTATCCGTGGGTACTCGGCGCGTCTCCAAAGTGCTGGGAGCGGGTGGTGTGGCTTCACGCATTGTGTGGGCCGGAGACTTGGCCTGAGGCTCAGCTTTCCCGGCTTCCCATTCCCCGATGCTACGCCTAACACAAGGAAGCGAAGGGCCGGCCTTTTCCCCTGATCGCGGCGAGCTTGTAGAGCTTTGAGGGCTCGCGTCTTTTTTGGCCGGGGTGCGGAACATTGCGGTATTTTTAGTGAAGGTCAGGTTCATGTATGAAGTCAGTCAGAGGACACTGTTACTACTTCTGTGTCCCTGTAAAGGGGGGATAATCACAGAAGCAGCAAAAGTCAAGATAAAGTATGGTCTTCGAACGACTGGAAGACCGTATGATCAAAATACCGAAGTTAAAACGTCGAGATTTTACGTTGTGGGACCCAGAAATAACTGTAAATGCTAAAATATTGAAAATAATTTTTTGCCAAAACTGAAATGTTTACCTGGCTAGACACAAAAGGGTGGGTGGGAGGGCAATTTTTTGCAGTTCTATGTTCGCCAGACGCACGTGCGAGGTGTCAGAAGACGCGTCTCGGCGCGGGCTAGCGATCTATGGGGTTATTGGAATTTATTGACTGTAAAAATTTAGTGTTTTTGCCGAAAAACGTGTTTTCGACTGAAAAACCTGGGATTACGACTACCAAACAGGACTCGAGTTCGCGGAACGCGCACAGGAATACAGGTAAGGCAGGTAAGTAGCTATTGCAACTAGTAAAAAATGTTTTTATAGAAAATATTTCGAGATAAAAATTAATTAAAGATTGAAATTTGGAAGAAAATTTCAAAGTCCCAGAATGAAAAACCCTTCGTGTTTTTGTCAAAAATTATTGGTCAGATAGTAGGGCGGAGCCTATTAAAACTCAAAATAGCTGAAAACAGCGTCAAAATGCGTCACCGGGATGCAAAGTTATAATGGTTTAGTGAAATTACTGTCTTCCTAAGGTGGATTTCGAGGGGTTACGCAGGGCAGTGAATTAAATTGATGTAAAAATTTTTTGCAGTTCTATGTTCGCCAGACGCACGTGCGAGGTGTCAGAAGACGCGTCTCGGCGCGGGCTAGCGATCTATGGGGTTATTGGAATTTATTGACTGTAAAAATTTAGTGTTTTTGCCGAAAAACGTGTTTTCGACTGAAAAACCTGGGATTACGACTACCAAACAGGACTCGAGTTCGCGGAACGCGCACAGGAATACAGGTAAGGCAGGTAAGTAGCTATTGCAACTAGTAAAAAATGTTTTTATAGAAAATATTTCGAGATAAAAATTAATTAAAGATTGAAATTTGGAAGAAAATTTCAAAGTCCCAGAATGAAAAACCCTTCGTGTTTTTGTCAAAAATTATTGGTCAGATAGTAGGGCGGAGCCTATTAAAACTCAAAATAGCTGAAAACAGCGTCAAAATGCGTCACCGGGATGCAAAGTTATAATGGTTTAGTGAAATTACTGTCTTCCTAAGGTGGATTTCGAGGGGTTACGCAGGGCAGTGAATTAAATTGATGTAAAAATTTTTTGCAGTTCTATGTTCGCGAGGTGTCAGAAGACGCGTCTCGGCGCGGCTAGCGATCTATGGGTTATTGATTTTATGACTGTAAAAATTTAGTGTTTTTGCCGAAAAAAAAACGTGTTTTCGACTGAAAAACCTGGGATTACGACTACCAAACAGGACTCGAGTTCGCGGAACGCAGCACAGGAATACAGGTAAGGCAGGTAAGTAGCTATTGCAGACTAGTAAAAAATGTTTTTATAGAAAATATTTCGAGATAAAAATTAATTAAAGTTTGAAATTTGAAGAAAATTTCAAAAGTCCCAGAATGAAAAACCCTTCGTGTTTTGTCAAAAATTATTGGTCAGATAGTAGGGCGTAGCCTATTAAAACTCAAAATAGCTGAAAACAGCGTCAAAATGCGTCACCGGGTATGCAAAGTTATAATGGTTTTAGTGAATTACTGTCTTCCTAAGGTGGATTTCGAGGGGTTACGCAGGGCAGTGAATTAAATTGATGTAAAAATTTTTTTGCAGTTCTATGTTCGCCAGACGCACGTGCGAGTTGTCAGAAGACGCGTCTCGGCGCGGGCTTAGCGATCTATGGTGTTATTGGAATTTATTGACTGTAAAAATTTAGTTTTTTTGCCGAATAACGTGTTTTTCGACTGAAAAACCTGGGATTACGTCTACCAAACAGGACTCGAGTTCGCGGAACGCGCCACAGGAATACAGGTAAGGCAGGTAAGTAGCTATTGCAACTAGTAAAAAAATGTTTTTATAGAAAATAATTTCGAGATAAAAATTAATTAAAGATTGAAATTTGGTAAGAAAATTTCAAAGTCCCAGAATGAAAAACCCTTCGTGTTTTTGTCAAAAATTATTGGTCAGATAGTAGGGCGGAGCCTATTAAAACTCAAAATAGCTGAAAACAGCGTCAAAATGCGTCACCGGGATGCAAATGTTATAATGGTTTAGTGAAATTACTGTCTTCCTAAGGTGATTTCGAGGGTTACGCAGGGCAGTGAATTAAATTGATGTAAAAATTTTTTGCAGTTCTATGTTCGCCAGACGCACGTGCGAGGTGTCAGAAGACGCGTCTCGGCGCGGGCTAGCGATCTATGGGGTTATTGGAATTTATTGACTGTAAAAATTTAGTGTTTTTTTGCCGAAAAACGTGTTTTCGACTGAAAAAACCTGGGATTACGACTACCAAACAGGACTCGAGGTTCGCGAACGCGCACAGGAATTACAGGTAAGGCAGGTAAGTAGCTATTGCAACTAGTAAAAAATGTTTTTATAGAAAATATTTCGGAGATAAAAATTAATTAAAGATTGAAATTTGGAAGAAAATTTCAAAGTCCCAGAATGAAAAACCCTTCGTGTTTTTGTCAAAAATTATTGGTCAGATAGTAGGGCGGAGCCTATTAAAACTCAAAATAGCTGAAAACAGCGTCAAAAATGCGTCACCGGGATGCAAAGTTATAATGGTTTAGTGAAATTACTGTCTTCCTAAGGTGGATTTCGAGGGGTTACGCAGGGCAGTGAATTAAATTGATGTAAAAAATTTTTTGCAGTTCTATGTTCGCCAGACGCACGTGCGAGGTGTCAGAAGACGCGTCTCGGCGCGGGCTAGCGATCTATGGGTTTATTGGAATTTATTGACTGTAAAAATTTAGTGTTTTTGCCGAAAAACGTGTTTTCGACTGAAAAACCTGGGATTACGACTACCAAACAGGACTCGAGTTCGCGGAACGCGCACAGGAATACAGGTAAGGCAGGTAAGTAGCTATTGCAACTAGTAAAAAATGTTTTTATAGAAAATATTTCGAGATAAAAATTAATTAAAGATTGAAATTTGGAAGAAAATTTCAAAGTCCCAGAATGAAAAACCCTTCGTGTTTTTGGTCAAAAATTATTGGTCAGATAGTAGGGCGGAGCCTATTAAAACTCAAAATAGCTGAAAACAGCGTCAAAATGCGTCACCGGGATGCAAAGTTATAATGGTTTAGTGAAATTACTGTCTTCCTAAGGTGGATTTCGAGGGGTTACGCAGGGCAGTGAATTAAATTGATGTAAAAATTTTTGCAGTTCTATGTTCGCCAGACGCACGTGCGAGGTGTCAGAAGACGCGTCCTCGGCGCGGGCTAGCGATCTATGGGGTTATTGGAATTTATTGACTGTAAAAATTTAGTGTTTTTGCCGAAAAACGTGTTTCCGACTGAAAAACCTGGGATTACGACTACCAAACAGGACTCGAGTTCGCGGAAAGCGCACAGGAATACAGGTAAGGCAGGTAAGTAGCTATTGCAACTAGTAAAAAATGTTTTTATAGAAAATATTTCGAGATAAAAATTAATTAAAGATTGAAATTTGGAAGAAATTTCAAAGTCCCAGAATGAAAAACCCTTCGTGTTTTTTGTCAAAAATTATTGGTCAGATAGTAGGGCGGAGCCTATTAAAACTCAAAATAGCTGAAAACAGCGTCCAAATGCGTCACCGGGATGCAAAGTTATAATGGTTTAGTGAAATTACTGTCTTCCTAAGGTGGATTTCGAGGGGTTACGCAGGGCAGTGAATTAAATTGATGTAAAAATTTTTTGCAGTTCTATGTTCGCCAGACGCACGTGCGAGGTGTCAGAAGACGCGTCTCGGCGCGGGCTAGCGATCTATGGGGTTATTGGAATTTATTGACTGTAAAAATTTAGTGTTTTTGCCGAAAAACGTGTTTTCGACTGAAAAACCTGGATTACGACTACCAAACAGGACTCGAGTTCGCGGAACGCGCACAGGAATACAGGTAAGGCAGGTAAGTAGCTATTGCAACTAGTAAAAAATGTTTTTATAGAAAATATTTCGAGATAAAAATTAATTAAAGATTGAAATTTGGAAGAAAATTTCAAAGTCCCAGAATGAAAAACCCTTCGTGTTTTTGTCAAAAATTATTGGTCAGATAGTAGGGCGGAGCCTATTAAAACTCAAAATAGCTGAAAACAGCGTCAAAATGCGTCACCGGGATGCAAAGTTATAATGGTTTAGTGAAATTACTGTCTTCCTAAGGTGGATTTCGAGGGGTTACGCAGGGCAGTGAATTAAATTGATGTAAAAATTTTTTGCAGTTCTATGTTCGCCAGACGCACGTGCGAGGTGTCAGAAGACGCGTCTCGGCGCGGGCTAGCGATCTATGGGGTTATTGGAATTTATTGACTGTAAAAATTTAGTGTTTTTTGCCGAAAAACGTGTTTTCGACTGAAAACCTGGGATTACGACTACCAAACAGGACTCGAGTTCGCGGAACGCGCACAGGAATACAGGTAAGGCAGGTAAGTAGCTATTGCAACTAGTAAAAAATGTTTTTATAGAAAATATTTCGAGATAAAAATTAATTAAAGATTGAAATTTGGAAGAAAATTTCAAAGTCCCAGAATGAAAAAACCCTTCGTGTTTTTGTCAAAAATTATTGGTCAGATAGTAGGGCGGAGCCTATTAAACTCAAAATAGCTGAAAACAGCGTCAAAATGCGTCACCGGGATGCAAAGTTATAATGGTTTAGCTGAAATTACTGTCTTCCTAAGGTGGATTTCGAGGGGTTACGCAGGGCAGTGAATTAAATTGATGTAAAAATTTTTTGCAGTTCTATGTTCGCCAGACGCACGTGCGAGGTGTCAGAAGACGCGTCTCGGCGCGGGCTAGCGATCTATGGGGTTATTGGAATTTATTGACTGTAAAAATTTAGTGTTTTTGCCGAAAAACGTGTTTTCGACTGAAAAACCTGGGATTACGACTACCAAACAGGACTCGAGTTCGCGGAACGCGCACAGGAATACAGGTAAGGCAGGTAAGTAGCTATTGCAACTAGTAAAAAATGTTTTTATAGAAAATATTTCGAGATAAAAATTAATTAAAGATTGAAATTTGGAAGAAAATTTCAAAGTCCCAGAATGAAAAACCCTTCGTGTTTTTGTCAAAAATTATTGGTCAGATAGTAGGGCGGAGCCTATTAAAACTCAAAATAGCTGAAAACAGCGTCAAAATGCGTCACCGGGATGCAAAGTTATAATGGTTTAGTGAAATTACTGTCTTCCTAAGGTGGATTTCGAGGGGTTACGCAGGGCAGTGAATTAAATTGATGTAAAAATTTTTTGCAGTTCTATGTTCGCCAGACGCACGTGCGAGGTGTCAGAAGACGCGTCTCGGCGCGGGCTAGCGATCTATGGGGTTATTGGAATTTATTGACTGTAAAAATTTAGTGTTTTTGCCGAAAAACGTGTTTTCGACTGAAAAACCTGGGATTACGACTACCAAACAGGACTCGAGTTCGCGGAACGCGCACAGGAATACAGGTAAGGCAGGTAAGTAGCTATTGCAACTAGTAAAAAATGTTTTTATAGAAAATATTTCGAGATAAAAATTAATTAAAGATTGAAATTTGGAAGAAAATTTCAAAGTCCCAGAATGAAAAACCCTTCGTGTTTTTGTCAAAAATTATTGGTCAGATAGTAGGGCGGAGCCTATTAAAACTCAAAATAGCTGAAAACAGCGTCAAAATGCGTCACCGGGATGCAAAGTTATAATGGTTTAGTGAAATTACTGTCTTCCTAAGGTGGATTTCGAGGGGTTACGCAGGGCAGTGAATTAAATTGATGTAAAAATTTTTTGCAGTTCTATGTTCGCCAGACGCACGTGCGAGGTGTCAGAAGACGCGTCTCGGCGCGGGCTAGCGATCTATGGGGTTATTGGAATTTATTGACTGTAAAAATTTAGTGTTTTTGCCGAAAAACGTGTTTTCGACTGAAAAACCTGGGATTACGACTACCAAACAGGACTCGAGTTCGCGGAACGCGCACAGGAATACAGGTAAGGCAGGTAAGTAGCTATTGCAACTAGTAAAAAATGTTTTTATAGAAAATATTTCGAGATAAAAATTAATTAAAGATTGAAATTTGGAAGAAAATTTCAAAGTCCCAGAATGAAAAACCCTTCGTGTTTTTGTCAAAAATTATTGGTCAGATAGTAGGGCGGAGCCTATTAAAACTCAAAATAGCTGAAAACAGCGTCAAAATGCGTCACCGGGATGCAAAGTTATAATGGTTTAGTGAAATTACTGTCTTCCTAAGGTGGATTTCGAGGGGTTACGCAGGGCAGTGAATTAAATTGATGTAAAAATTTTTTGCAGTTCTATGTTCGCCAGACGCACGTGCGAGGTGTCAGAAGACGCGTCTCGGCGCGGGCTAGCGATCTATGGGGTTATTGGAATTTATTGACTGTAAAAATTTAGTGTTTTTGCCGAAAAACGTGTTTTCGACTGAAAAACCTGGGATTACGACTACCAAACAGGACTCGAGTTCGCGGAACGCGCACAGGAATACAGGTAAGGCAGGTAAGTAGCTATTGCAACTAGTAAAAAATGTTTTTATAGAAAATATTTCGAGATAAAAATTAATTAAAGATTGAAATTTGGAAGAAAATTTCAAAGTCCCAGAATGAAAAACCCTTCGTGTTTTTGTCAAAAATTATTGGTCAGATAGTAGGGCGGAGCCTATTAAAACTCAAAATAGCTGAAAACAGCGTCAAAATGCGTCACCGGGATGCAAAGTTATAATGGTTTAGTGAAATTACTGTCTTCCTAAGGTGGATTTCGAGGGGTTACGCAGGGCAGTGAATTAAATTGATGTAAAAATTTTTTGCAGTTCTATGTTCGCCAGACGCACGTGCGAGGTGTCAGAAGACGCGTCTCGGCGCGGGCTAGCGATCTATGGGGTTATTGGAATTTATTGACTGTAAAAATTTAGTGTTTTTGCCGAAAAACGTGTTTTCGACTGAAAAACCTGGGATTACGACTACCAAACAGGACTCGAGTTCGCGGAACGCGCACAGGAATACAGGTAAGGCAGGTAAGTAGCTATTGCAACTAGTAAAAAATGTTTTTATAGAAAATATTTCGAGATAAAAATTAATTAAAGATTGAAATTTGGAAGAAAATTTCAAAGTCCCAGAATGAAAAACCCTTCGTGTTTTTGTCAAAAATTATTGGTCAGATAGTAGGGCGGAGCCTATTAAAACTCAAAATAGCTGAAAACAGCGTCAAAATGCGTCACCGGGATGCAAAGTTATAATGGTTTAGTGAAATTACTGTCTTCCTAAGGTGGATTTCGAGGGGTTACGCAGGGCAGTGAATTAAATTGATGTAAAAATTTTTTGCAGTTCTATGTTCGCCAGACGCACGTGCGAGGTGTCAGAAGACGCGTCTCGGCGCGGGCTAGCGATCTATGGGGTTATTGGAATTTATTGACTGTAAAAATTTAGTGTTTTTGCCGAAAAACGTGTTTTCGACTGAAAAACCTGGGATTACGACTACCAAACAGGACTCGAGTTCGCGGAACGCGCACAGGAATACAGGTAAGGCAGGTAAGTAGCTATTGCAACTAGTAAAAAATGTTTTTATAGAAAATATTTCGAGATAAAAATTAATTAAAGATTGAAATTTGGAAGAAAATTTCAAAGTCCCAGAATGAAAAACCCTTCGTGTTTTTGTCAAAAATTATTGGTCAGATAGTAGGGCGGAGCCTATTAAAACTCAAAATAGCTGAAAACAGCGTCAAAATGCGTCACCGGGATGCAAAGTTATAATGGTTTAGTGAAATTACTGTCTTCCTAAGGTGGATTTCGAGGGGTTACGCAGGGCAGTGAATTAAATTGATGTAAAAATTTTTTGCAGTTCTATGTTCGCCAGACGCACGTGCGAGGTGTCAGAAGACGCGTCTCGGCGCGGGCTAGCGATCTATGGGGTTATTGGAATTTATTGACTGTAAAAATTTAGTGTTTTTGCCGAAAAACGTGTTTTCGACTGAAAAACCTGGGATTACGACTACCAAACAGGACTCGAGTTCGCGGAACGCGCACAGGAATACAGGTAAGGCAGGTAAGTAGCTATTGCAACTAGTAAAAAATGTTTTTATAGAAAATATTTCGAGATAAAAATTAATTAAAGATTGAAATTTGGAAGAAAATTTCAAAGTCCCAGAATGAAAAACCCTTCGTGTTTTTGTCAAAAATTATTGGTCAGATAGTAGGGCGGAGCCTATTAAAACTCAAAATAGCTGAAAACAGCGTCAAAATGCGTCACCGGGATGCAAAGTTATAATGGTTTAGTGAAATTACTGTCTTCCTAAGGTGGATTTCGAGGGGTTACGCAGGGCAGTGAATTAAATTGATGTAAAAATTTTTTGCAGTTCTATGTTCGCCAGACGCACGTGCGAGGTGTCAGAAGACGCGTCTCGGCGCGGGCTAGCGATCTATGGGGTTATTGGAATTTATTGACTGTAAAAATTTAGTGTTTTTGCCGAAAAACGTGTTTTCGACTGAAAAACCTGGGATTACGACTACCAAACAGGACTCGAGTTCGCGGAACGCGCACAGGAATACAGGTAAGGCAGGTAAGTAGCTATTGCAACTAGTAAAAAATGTTTTTATAGAAAATATTTCGAGATAAAAATTAATTAAAGATTGAAATTTGGAAGAAAATTTCAAAGTCCCAGAATGAAAAACCCTTCGTGTTTTTGTCAAAAATTATTGGTCAGATAGTAGGGCGGAGCCTATTAAAACTCAAAATAGCTGAAAACAGCGTCAAAATGCGTCACCGGGATGCAAAGTTATAATGGTTTAGTGAAATTACTGTCTTCCTAAGGTGGATTTCGAGGGGTTACGCAGGGCAGTGAATTAAATTGATGTAAAAATTTTTTGCAGTTCTATGTTCGCCAGACGCACGTGCGAGGTGTCAGAAGACGCGTCTCGGCGCGGGCTAGCGATCTATGGGGTTATTGGAATTTATTGACTGTAAAAATTTAGTGTTTTTGCCGAAAAACGTGTTTTCGACTGAAAAACCTGGGATTACGACTACCAAACAGGACTCGAGTTCGCGGAACGCGCACAGGAATACAGGTAAGGCAGGTAAGTAGCTATTGCAACTAGTAAAAAATGTTTTTATAGAAAATATTTCGAGATAAAAATTAATTAAAGATTGAAATTTGGAAGAAAATTTCAAAGTCCCAGAATGAAAAACCCTTCGTGTTTTTGTCAAAAATTATTGGTCAGATAGTAGGGCGGAGCCTATTAAAACTCAAAATAGCTGAAAACAGCGTCAAAATGCGTCACCGGGATGCAAAGTTATAATGGTTTAGTGAAATTACTGTCTTCCTAAGGTGGATTTCGAGGGGTTACGCAGGGCAGTGAATTAAATTGATGTAAAAATTTTTTGCAGTTCTATGTTCGCCAGACGCACGTGCGAGGTGTCAGAAGACGCGTCTCGGCGCGGGCTAGCGATCTATGGGGTTATTGGAATTTATTGACTGTAAAAATTTAGTGTTTTTGCCGAAAAACGTGTTTTCGACTGAAAAACCTGGGATTACGACTACCAAACAGGACTCGAGTTCGCGGAACGCGCACAGGAATACAGGTAAGGCAGGTAAGTAGCTATTGCAACTAGTAAAAAATGTTTTTATAGAAAATATTTCGAGATAAAAATTAATTAAAGATTGAAATTTGGAAGAAAATTTCAAAGTCCCAGAATGAAAAACCCTTCGTGTTTTTGTCAAAAATTATTGGTCAGATAGTAGGGCGGAGCCTATTAAAACTCAAAATAGCTGAAAACAGCGTCAAAATGCGTCACCGGGATGCAAAGTTATAATGGTTTAGTGAAATTACTGTCTTCCTAAGGTGGATTTCGAGGGGTTACGCAGGGCAGTGAATTAAATTGATGTAAAAATTTTTTGCAGTTCTATGTTCGCCAGACGCACGTGCGAGGTGTCAGAAGACGCGTCTCGGCGCGGGCTAGCGATCTATGGGGTTATTGGAATTTATTGACTGTAAAAATTTAGTGTTTTTGCCGAAAAACGTGTTTTCGACTGAAAAACCTGGGATTACGACTACCAAACAGGACTCGAGTTCGCGGAACGCGCACAGGAATACAGGTAAGGCAGGTAAGTAGCTATTGCAACTAGTAAAAAATGTTTTTATAGAAAATATTTCGAGATAAAAATTAATTAAAGATTGAAATTTGGAAGAAAATTTCAAAGTCCCAGAATGAAAAACCCTTCGTGTTTTTGTCAAAAATTATTGGTCAGATAGTAGGGCGGAGCCTATTAAAACTCAAAATAGCTGAAAACAGCGTCAAAATGCGTCACCGGGATGCAAAGTTATAATGGTTTAGTGAAATTACTGTCTTCCTAAGGTGGATTTCGAGGGGTTACGCAGGGCAGTGAATTAAATTGATGTAAAAATTTTTTGCAGTTCTATGTTCGCCAGACGCACGTGCGAGGTGTCAGAAGACGCGTCTCGGCGCGGGCTAGCGATCTATGGGGTTATTGGAATTTATTGACTGTAAAAATTTAGTGTTTTTGCCGAAAAACGTGTTTTCGACTGAAAAACCTGGGATTACGACTACCAAACAGGACTCGAGTTCGCGGAACGCGCACAGGAATACAGGTAAGGCAGGTAAGTAGCTATTGCAACTAGTAAAAAATGTTTTTATAGAAAATATTTCGAGATAAAAATTAATTAAAGATTGAAATTTGGAAGAAAATTTCAAAGTCCCAGAATGAAAAACCCTTCGTGTTTTTGTCAAAAATTATTGGTCAGATAGTAGGGCGGAGCCTATTAAAACTCAAAATAGCTGAAAACAGCGTCAAAATGCGTCACCGGGATGCAAAGTTATAATGGTTTAGTGAAATTACTGTCTTCCTAAGGTGGATTTCGAGGGGTTACGCAGGGCAGTGAATTAAATTGATGTAAAAATTTTTTGCAGTTCTATGTTCGCCAGACGCACGTGCGAGGTGTCAGAAGACGCGTCTCGGCGCGGGCTAGCGATCTATGGGGTTATTGGAATTTATTGACTGTAAAAATTTAGTGTTTTTGCCGAAAAACGTGTTTTCGACTGAAAAACCTGGGATTACGACTACCAAACAGGACTCGAGTTCGCGGAACGCGCACAGGAATACAGGTAAGGCAGGTAAGTAGCTATTGCAACTAGTAAAAAATGTTTTTATAGAAAATATTTCGAGATAAAAATTAATTAAAGATTGAAATTTGGAAGAAAATTTCAAAGTCCCAGAATGAAAAACCCTTCGTGTTTTTGTCAAAAATTATTGGTCAGATAGTAGGGCGGAGCCTATTAAAACTCAAAATAGCTGAAAACAGCGTCAAAATGCGTCACCGGGATGCAAAGTTATAATGGTTTAGTGAAATTACTGTCTTCCTAAGGTGGATTTCGAGGGGTTACGCAGGGCAGTGAATTAAATTGATGTAAAAATTTTTTGCAGTTCTATGTTCGCCAGACGCACGTGCGAGGTGTCAGAAGACGCGTCTCGGCGCGGGCTAGCGATCTATGGGGTTATTGGAATTTATTGACTGTAAAAATTTAGTGTTTTTGCCGAAAAACGTGTTTTCGACTGAAAAACCTGGGATTACGACTACCAAACAGGACTCGAGTTCGCGGAACGCGCACAGGAATACAGGTAAGGCAGGTAAGTAGCTATTGCAACTAGTAAAAAATGTTTTTATAGAAAATATTTCGAGATAAAAATTAATTAAAGATTGAAATTTGGAAGAAAATTTCAAAGTCCCAGAATGAAAAACCCTTCGTGTTTTTGTCAAAAATTATTGGTCAGATAGTAGGGCGGAGCCTATTAAAACTCAAAATAGCTGAAAACAGCGTCAAAATGCGTCACCGGGATGCAAAGTTATAATGGTTTAGTGAAATTACTGTCTTCCTAAGGTGGATTTCGAGGGGTTACGCAGGGCAGTGAATTAAATTGATGTAAAAATTTTTTGCAGTTCTATGTTCGCCAGACGCACGTGCGAGGTGTCAGAAGACGCGTCTCGGCGCGGGCTAGCGATCTATGGGGTTATTGGAATTTATTGACTGTAAAAATTTAGTGTTTTTGCCGAAAAACGTGTTTTCGACTGAAAAACCTGGGATTACGACTACCAAACAGGACTCGAGTTCGCGGAACGCGCACAGGAATACAGGTAAGGCAGGTAAGTAGCTATTGCAACTAGTAAAAAATGTTTTTATAGAAAATATTTCGAGATAAAAATTAATTAAAGATTGAAATTTGGAAGAAAATTTCAAAGTCCCAGAATGAAAAACCCTTCGTGTTTTTGTCAAAAATTATTGGTCAGATAGTAGGGCGGAGCCTATTAAAACTCAAAATAGCTGAAAACAGCGTCAAAATGCGTCACCGGGATGCAAAGTTATAATGGTTTAGTGAAATTACTGTCTTCCTAAGGTGGATTTCGAGGGGTTACGCAGGGCAGTGAATTAAATTGATGTAAAAATTTTTTGCAGTTCTATGTTCGCCAGACGCACGTGCGAGGTGTCAGAAGACGCGTCTCGGCGCGGGCTAGCGATCTATGGGGTTATTGGAATTTATTGACTGTAAAAATTTAGTGTTTTTGCCGAAAAACGTGTTTTCGACTGAAAAACCTGGGATTACGACTACCAAACAGGACTCGAGTTCGCGGAACGCGCACAGGAATACAGGTAAGGCAGGTAAGTAGCTATTGCAACTAGTAAAAAATGTTTTTATAGAAAATATTTCGAGATAAAAATTAATTAAAGATTGAAATTTGGAAGAAAATTTCAAAGTCCCAGAATGAAAAACCCTTCGTGTTTTTGTCAAAAATTATTGGTCAGATAGTAGGGCGGAGCCTATTAAAACTCAAAATAGCTGAAAACAGCGTCAAAATGCGTCACCGGGATGCAAAGTTATAATGGTTTAGTGAAATTACTGTCTTCCTAAGGTGGATTTCGAGGGGTTACGCAGGGCAGTGAATTAAATTGATGTAAAAATTTTTTGCAGTTCTATGTTCGCCAGACGCACGTGCGAGGTGTCAGAAGACGCGTCTCGGCGCGGGCTAGCGATCTATGGGGTTATTGGAATTTATTGACTGTAAAAATTTAGTGTTTTTGCCGAAAAACGTGTTTTCGACTGAAAAACCTGGGATTACGACTACCAAACAGGACTCGAGTTCGCGGAACGCGCACAGGAATACAGGTAAGGCAGGTAAGTAGCTATTGCAACTAGTAAAAAATGTTTTTATAGAAAATATTTCGAGATAAAAATTAATTAAAGATTGAAATTTGGAAGAAAATTTCAAAGTCCCAGAATGAAAAACCCTTCGTGTTTTTGTCAAAAATTATTGGTCAGATAGTAGGGCGGAGCCTATTAAAACTCAAAATAGCTGAAAACAGCGTCAAAATGCGTCACCGGGATGCAAAGTTATAATGGTTTAGTGAAATTACTGTCTTCCTAAGGTGGATTTCGAGGGGTTACGCAGGGCAGTGAATTAAATTGATGTAAAAATTTTTTGCAGTTCTATGTTCGCCAGACGCACGTGCGAGGTGTCAGAAGACGCGTCTCGGCGCGGGCTAGCGATCTATGGGGTTATTGGAATTTATTGACTGTAAAAATTTAGTGTTTTTGCCGAAAAACGTGTTTTCGACTGAAAAACCTGGGATTACGACTACCAAACAGGACTCGAGTTCGCGGAACGCGCACAGGAATACAGGTAAGGCAGGTAAGTAGCTATTGCAACTAGTAAAAAATGTTTTTATAGAAAATATTTCGAGATAAAAATTAATTAAAGATTGAAATTTGGAAGAAAATTTCAAAGTCCCAGAATGAAAAACCCTTCGTGTTTTTGTCAAAAATTATTGGTCAGATAGTAGGGCGGAGCCTATTAAAACTCAAAATAGCTGAAAACAGCGTCAAAATGCGTCACCGGGATGCAAAGTTATAATGGTTTAGTGAAATTACTGTCTTCCTAAGGTGGATTTCGAGGGGTTACGCAGGGCAGTGAATTAAATTGATGTAAAAATTTTTTGCAGTTCTATGTTCGCCAGACGCACGTGCGAGGTGTCAGAAGACGCGTCTCGGCGCGGGCTAGCGATCTATGGGGTTATTGGAATTTATTGACTGTAAAAATTTAGTGTTTTTGCCGAAAAACGTGTTTTCGACTGAAAAACCTGGGATTACGACTACCAAACAGGACTCGAGTTCGCGGAACGCGCACAGGAATACAGGTAAGGCAGGTAAGTAGCTATTGCAACTAGTAAAAAATGTTTTTATAGAAAATATTTCGAGATAAAAATTAATTAAAGATTGAAATTTGGAAGAAAATTTCAAAGTCCCAGAATGAAAAACCCTTCGTGTTTTTGTCAAAAATTATTGGTCAGATAGTAGGGCGGAGCCTATTAAAACTCAAAATAGCTGAAAACAGCGTCAAAATGCGTCACCGGGATGCAAAGTTATAATGGTTTAGTGAAATTACTGTCTTCCTAAGGTGGATTTCGAGGGGTTACGCAGGGCAGTGAATTAAATTGATGTAAAAATTTTTTGCAGTTCTATGTTCGCCAGACGCACGTGCGAGGTGTCAGAAGACGCGTCTCGGCGCGGGCTAGCGATCTATGGGGTTATTGGAATTTATTGACTGTAAAAATTTAGTGTTTTTGCCGAAAAACGTGTTTTCGACTGAAAAACCTGGGATTACGACTACCAAACAGGACTCGAGTTCGCGGAACGCGCACAGGAATACAGGTAAGGCAGGTAAGTAGCTATTGCAACTAGTAAAAAATGTTTTTATAGAAAATATTTCGAGATAAAAATTAATTAAAGATTGAAATTTGGAAGAAAATTTCAAAGTCCCAGAATGAAAAACCCTTCGTGTTTTTGTCAAAAATTATTGGTCAGATAGTAGGGCGGAGCCTATTAAAACTCAAAATAGCTGAAAACAGCGTCAAAATGCGTCACCGGGATGCAAAGTTATAATGGTTTAGTGAAATTACTGTCTTCCTAAGGTGGATTTCGAGGGGTTACGCAGGGCAGTGAATTAAATTGATGTAAAAATTTTTTGCAGTTCTATGTTCGCCAGACGCACGTGCGAGGTGTCAGAAGACGCGTCTCGGCGCGGGCTAGCGATCTATGGGGTTATTGGAATTTATTGACTGTAAAAATTTAGTGTTTTTGCCGAAAAACGTGTTTTCGACTGAAAAACCTGGGATTACGACTACCAAACAGGACTCGAGTTCGCGGAACGCGCACAGGAATACAGGTAAGGCAGGTAAGTAGCTATTGCAACTAGTAAAAAATGTTTTTATAGAAAATATTTCGAGATAAAAATTAATTAAAGATTGAAATTTGGAAGAAAATTTCAAAGTCCCAGAATGAAAAACCCTTCGTGTTTTTGTCAAAAATTATTGGTCAGATAGTAGGGCGGAGCCTATTAAAACTCAAAATAGCTGAAAACAGCGTCAAAATGCGTCACCGGGATGCAAAGTTATAATGGTTTAGTGAAATTACTGTCTTCCTAAGGTGGATTTCGAGGGGTTACGCAGGGCAGTGAATTAAATTGATGTAAAAATTTTTTGCAGTTCTATGTTCGCCAGACGCACGTGCGAGGTGTCAGAAGACGCGTCTCGGCGCGGGCTAGCGATCTATGGGGTTATTGGAATTTATTGACTGTAAAAATTTAGTGTTTTTGCCGAAAAACGTGTTTTCGACTGAAAAACCTGGGATTACGACTACCAAACAGGACTCGAGTTCGCGGAACGCGCACAGGAATACAGGTAAGGCAGGTAAGTAGCTATTGCAACTAGTAAAAAATGTTTTTATAGAAAATATTTCGAGATAAAAATTAATTAAAGATTGAAATTTGGAAGAAAATTTCAAAGTCCCAGAATGAAAAACCCTTCGTGTTTTTGTCAAAAATTATTGGTCAGATAGTAGGGCGGAGCCTATTAAAACTCAAAATAGCTGAAAACAGCGTCAAAATGCGTCACCGGGATGCAAAGTTATAATGGTTTAGTGAAATTACTGTCTTCCTAAGGTGGATTTCGAGGGGTTACGCAGGGCAGTGAATTAAATTGATGTAAAAATTTTTTGCAGTTCTATGTTCGCCAGACGCACGTGCGAGGTGTCAGAAGACGCGTCTCGGCGCGGGCTAGCGATCTATGGGGTTATTGGAATTTATTGACTGTAAAAATTTAGTGTTTTTGCCGAAAAACGTGTTTTCGACTGAAAAACCTGGGATTACGACTACCAAACAGGACTCGAGTTCGCGGAACGCGCACAGGAATACAGGTAAGGCAGGTAAGTAGCTATTGCAACTAGTAAAAAATGTTTTTATAGAAAATATTTCGAGATAAAAATTAATTAAAGATTGAAATTTGGAAGAAAATTTCAAAGTCCCAGAATGAAAAACCCTTCGTGTTTTTGTCAAAAATTATTGGTCAGATAGTAGGGCGGAGCCTATTAAAACTCAAAATAGCTGAAAACAGCGTCAAAATGCGTCACCGGGATGCAAAGTTATAATGGTTAGGTTAGGTTAGGTTAGGTTAGGTTAGGTTAGGTTAGGTTAGGTTAGGTTAGGTTAGGTTAGGTTAGGTTAGGTTAGGTTAGGTTAGGTTAGGTTAGGTTAGGTTAGGTTAGGTTAGGTTAGGTTAGGTTAGGTTAGGTTAGGTTAGGTTAGGTTAGGTTAGGTTAGGTTAGGTTAGGTTAGGTTAGGTTAGGTTAGGTTAGGTTAGGTTAGGTTAGGTTAGGTTAGGTTAGGTTAGGTTAGGTTAGGTTAGGTTAGGTTAGGTTAGGTTAGGTTAGGTTAGGTTAGGTTAGGTTAGGTTAGGTTAGGTTTCGTTGGGGCTTATTTGTCGGAGAGGTGTGTCACCTACATGGGACGTGATGGCGGAAACCAGCGCCGCATGTCGTGCGGTGTTCCGCAGGGCTCGGTTTTAGGCCCACTCCTGTGGAACATCGGGTACGACTGGGTGCTGAGGGGTGAGCTCAGTCCGGGGGTAGACCTGACGTGTTATGCGGATGACACGCTGGTCACTGCCCGGGGGAGCTCGCACAGGGAGGCAGCGTTGCTGGCGACGGCTGCGGTCTCACAGGTGGTGAGCCGCATACGTCGCCTAGGCCTGGAGGTGGCCCTCAGCAAGTCGGAGGCCATGGTGTTTCATGGCCCCCGGCGGGCGCCGCCACGCGGCTCACACATCGTGGTCGGGGGGGCTCGGATCGCTGTCGAGTCTACCATGAAGTACCTAGGATTGGTGCTCGACAGCCGGTGGGACTTCGGGCCCCACTTCCGACGGCTGGCGCCCAAGTTGCTGGGCGCTGCTGGGGCGCTGGCAACGCTGCTTCCCAATCTGGGGGGCCCGAGCGCCGCTTGTAGGCGGCTCTACGTGGGGATCGTGCGATCGATGGCCCTTTACGGGGCCCCGATCTGGGCGGCTGACCTGACGGCCGGTAGTATCGCAGTCCTGCGCAAGCCGCAGAGAGCGATGGCCGTCAGAGTCATCAGGGGGTATCGCACGATCTCCTACGAGGCGGCTTGTGCACTGGCCGGATCCCCGCCCTGGGACCTCGAGGCGAAAGTACTCGCGTCATCGTATCGGTGGCGCGAGGAAGCGAGGGCGCGGGGTGAGCAACCGATGCAGCGACACATAGAGCTGCATCGGTCTCAGCTTCGCGAGGTCCTGGTGGCGGAATGGCGGGAAAGGCTTTCACGCCCTACCGCCGGCCTCGACATCATCGAGGCGGTCCGGCCGGTGCTCGAGCGCTGGCTCGGGAGGAGGCACGGCTCCCTGTCGTTTCGGGTGACGCAGGTGCTCTCGGGGCATGGTTGCTTCGGGAAGTACCTGTGTCGCAT
Organism: Lithophane leautieri; assembly: GCA_949152455.1. NCBI lineage: Eukaryota > Metazoa > Arthropoda > Insecta > Lepidoptera > Noctuidae > Lithophane > Lithophane leautieri. The sequence continues at coordinate 10,640,465 of OX424485.1, forward strand.
TAACAGGGAGCCGGACGCCCGGTGTCACCACTGCGTCGACTGCCGGGAGGACACGGCGCGGCATACGCTGGCAGAGTGTGCCGCTTGGGAGGAGCCACGCCGTGCCCTCATCTCAGAAGTAGGCAGTGACTTGTCGCTGTCGGCTGTGGTGAATGCCATGGTCGGCAGCGGGGAGTCCTGGGACGCGGTGGTTTCCTACTGCGAGACGGTCGTCTCGCAGAAGGAGGCTGCGGAAAGGGAGAGGGAGATCTCGTCCACTCACCCGGCCCGCAGCAGGCGCACCGGGCGTCGGCGGAGGGCGGATAACGCCCTCTTCCAGCCCCCCTAATTGGGTCCAGGGGTGACGGACTCGGGGACGTCCGTCGCCCCCCACACATCAGGACCCGAGGTGGCGGCGCGTAGTGTTCCACGCGCGCCCCTCTTAGACGTCACGGGGGGAGTCAAACACCTCACTCCCCCCCCTGACCCGAGGAGGCCCGCAGTGGCGGGCCGGCACCAGTCGGGGGTTGCGGAAGATTCTTACGTTCCCGCGACCCCCGGCGTAGGTGTGAGTCGGAACACCGGGGTGGTTTTTAGTCAGTAAGAGTCTGACAGACCCCTCCGCCCGCCCCAGGGCGGAGGACATCCATGAGGATTTTCCACCTCGGAAAAAAAAAAAAAAAAAAAAAAAGGTTAGGTTAGGTTAGGTTAGGTTTTTTTTTTTTTTTTTTTTTCGGCAGGAGTGGGAAATCCTCATGGACGCCCAAGCTGCTTCACATACGAACCAGTCTGGGCAGTGCCGGACTCTTACCGGCTAAAACCACACTCCTTCCTTACAATTGTTCCACAGACATGGCGTCCGTGCCTTTGTTTGCTGACATACATTTTGCCTCTTAGAACTCCACGTACAAGTGGTGACTCCAGAGTGCAACGTTATATACACTTATCAACTAGATTGAGTCCATCACATATTCATTAAGATTATTTTTTTTTTTTTTTTTTTTTTTTTTTTTTTTTTTTTTTTTTTTTTTATTCACACATAAATGTCCATGCTTCTTATGTTGACTTATGCGTCATTCCTTAAACCATTGGTGCCCGGCTGATACCCTGAACCTAGAGTATTTCTCGGTTTCAGATGCCAGCCGTGCACCACCAACTAGTCTTATAAATAAGTTTATCCAATAATTACATAATATTATAATACCTACACAAACTGGATTTACATGAGTTCATATAAGTCATTTTAAGTCAACTGCGGGTTTCCCACCGCAAACCAGGTACTGCGGCTTGGTGTTTAAGCCTCGTCTATCCAGGGTTGTCATTTCAGTCCACGGGGACCTGCTGTGTCAAAAGCATCGTCGGTGTTTGTTTTGGAAGGCGTATCAGTGCCTCAACGACTTCCATGTCCCGGTGCCTCATGGCCATCTTGAGGTTGTTGTTAATGATGTCCATGGTTGATGCTTCCAGTGCTCGCCTCAGAAACCGCCCAATGGTGTCGTCGGCGTTGTCGGCGTAGTATACACAGTTGGTTGTGTGTCTGGATACGGCCACTACCGCATGGGGGACGCTGCCGTGAATCCGGGTGTTATAAGATTTGGTCTTTACGATAATGACCGACTCGCTGGTGAGACCCTGAGCTTCGTGGATTGTCAACACGCTCGACCCAGCGCCCACTCCATATCCCTGGTCAATGAGGGTCTTTTTCTCCTCCTGTGTGTGGACCAAGAACAGTGTGTTGGGGAGGGTGCTGGGTATATTGGCGCCCGTGAATCTTTTCAGCTGCAGGGAGTGGACTTGGTTTCTTGACGAGTAGATGCCGGGATATACTTCTCCGAGGGCGTATGTGACATCCATCGGGCTCCGGTGCGTACAGGACAACTCTTGGCTGATGGTCGCCACAGAGTTTGGACGAGCGTAATTAAGTGGGAAGAGATTTTCTCGGTCTAGATACGGCAGTTGGTTGATATCTCCAATGAGAACCACCTCACTAGCACCTGACAACCGGACTAGCATTACTATAGCCCCAAAATGGTTCATTAGAGCCTCGTCCACAAGAATGCGCTTACATTTGTGAGACCCTGTGAACCCATTTGATAGTGTTGAGGCCATAGTGCGCACCTTGGTTCTGTTGTCTTTACCAATTTGGTGCGCTAGCTTTTGCCGCAGATCTTTTGCGGCCTCGGTTGTAGTGGTGACGATCACGTCGTTTTCCCTATCGAAATTTTTAATTACCCAAGTCGTTTTCCCGCACCCCGGAACACCGTTTACCCAGTTTATTTTCGGCAATGCCCAACTTGCGCTTTGACCTATGGTCCTCGAGATTGCTTCCGCCTGTTCGAGGATCTTGTCCACCAGCATGATTTTGGTGCATCGAGCTATTACCACTATTGGGTCACTTTCGGGTGTCACGAAGGTAATGCGGCCCGTCCGCGACGTTTCTGCCTCATTCAACGGTACGAAGCCATCCGTTGCATTGTATGCAGCCATGTACTGGTCATTCATTTCTCCCTTGATGACTTGGGAGGTGACGTTGTTGTATATAGCTGCTTCGGCCTCCTTGAGTCTCACCTGAAGCAAACCTTCAATCTCTAGATGGTATGACTGCATTATTTTTTGGCAAGTCATGAGACTGACAGCTTTTGTTGCTTTTGTTATGGCTTGGAACTCAAGAAAGGCATTCGCAACATGGTCTCCGGGCTCCGTCACCGATCTGAGTTTTGGCGGGCTAACCTGCCCTCTGTCGGCCCTCGTTGGAGTTGGTCGCTGCTCCTTTGGTGGATTCGGAGTGACCTTCGTGAACTCCCGCACTGCAGCCGCCTGGCTGAATTGGTGGGGTTTATCGGACTTGTTGTCATTGACGCCTAGTAGCCTACTGAAGAAGTTCGAAACGGCCTTCAGTCTGTCCCTGGTCTTCATCTTTACATTTGAACATCCACTTTTTCCTTCTGAAGCGGCCTTCTCTGCAGCAAGCCTCTGCTGCAGTCGCTCTGAGCCGCAAGGCGTGGTCGGGGCTGAGAGAGAGGATGACTGGTGTCCAGTCGCGGGCATTCCCGGTTCAGCATCCTTACGGGGAGGTTTGAGGAAGTCTAGGTGTTCTCCCCTGTCCTCGTAGACCACCACTTCGTGATCTTGTGCGGCCTTGATGCATCCATAGCGATCGGCAACTTCTCCCCTCTCGTAGCCAATCGCCATTGCGTCCACGCTGATTATACGAGGGCATCCGCTCGCAGACTGGCCAGCCTCTCCAATTTCTGTAAGCAGGGAGCATGCCTGCGCAAACGGAGTTTCTCCTTGCCACTCGAATAGTGCGATTGTCTTGTTTTGTGATCGCACTAGACGGTATCGGTATTCGGAGATTTCCGCTACAGGTAACGCGTTGAAAATTGTGCGTTTCATGCTCGCTTTTGAGGTGTTCCCGTTGATCAAGGCTGCGAGGCCGGGTGATATGGCGACGTTATTCCCCCTATTTTCCACTCGGCAGAAACTTATGCCGAGTCTCTCATTATTCCTGTTCATAAAGAGAGCCACGCCTCGCAGTCTGATTCCTGGATGTCCGCTCTCCCCAAATGTAAGTAACTGGCGTAAAGCCGAGATGCGTGGGGTGGTCATCGGCTGGGAACCGCTGGCGTTGGAAGTGTCCGTGGCGACGACTACTGTAGTTGTGATTTGTTGTATTTGTATTTGTGTGGGTATGACTGTGGGTGTAGGAGTGTGTGCGGGTGGGGCGAACAGAGTTGAGCCATTTGCCCTTGCTACGGTTTGCACGACATTGCTCGCGAATGTCAAGAATTTCAGTTTGTCAACTGCTTGGCGGAGCGTGTCTAGCTGGTTTGAGACACTGGCCACGTTTGACCCTAACTTTGAGAGGCCCGCCGCAACGGTATCCCACTTTGGGTCCCCGGAGGCAGGCGCATCTATATTTCTGTTTTTCTCCTGTACTGACTGGATGGACTTCGTCAGTGACTCGATCGCCCTCTTGTTTTCGGCGATTTCCCTAAAGGGCTGCTCGGTTTCATACCCTAGCCAATTTCTGATGTCTTTGGCTTCTTTAAGGGTACCGGAAATATCTTTTCGAGCAAGGCTCAGCTCGGTGGTAAGGCTGTGTTGCATTTTCTGGATTTCCTGGAGGTGGAATCTCTCCACCTTAACAAGTTCGTTAGCGTGTCGAGACCGCTCCTTTTCCAGGTTATACTTGTGCCTTGCTCGCGAGTCGGACAGGGACAAGACGATCTCGTACAGCCCTTGAAGGCTGTCGTGACAAGTCGTCCTGTACTCCTTCTTCATATTCCCCGAGGACTCCAAGGCGTCCTTGCCGTTTTGTAGGAGCTTGTTGGCCTCTCTTGTCGCCATGTCCATCTCCACGCCAGTCCCTCTCCTCGGTGTGCTGTAGAGGAGACTGACCCTTTTACGCGCCTGGTGGTCGGTGATAGATGATGTCACCGAGCTTCCTTCGTCGGATAAAATTTGGCTTGGGGGAGATATATCGAGTTGCTGCCAGTCTATGACTTTTGAAGCCGCCTTCTCTGCTGCCTCAGGTAGCTCTGGTATGGAGCAGTTGTCGACGAATGACACCTGGCTTCCCTGGGATGTTGTTTCTCCACCAGCTGGTTCCGACGCTGCCTTCGACGCCTCAGGCTTTCCCCATGGAGGAGAAGGCAACTCTTTGGTTAGACGTTCGGATGTTGTCGATTTTGCTGCATTCTTCAGGACTTTGGTCCGCAGTGATCGTGATCTCGGTGCGATCTCCGCAGCTGACTTACGGGTAGTTGGGACATTAATGTTTGACGACATGTTATTGTTTTTTTTTTTTTTTTTTTTTTTTTTTTTTTTTTTTTTTTTTTTTTTTTAACTATGTGATGGACTCACCTTTAATGTGTGCCGACAGCTTGCGATGGTGATACACGATGTGATGCTGTCAGCGTGTTGATTTGAACGTGATGTTTACGTTCCGACGCTTGATGGACTGCGTCCGCGTTGTGCTCCGGAGTACACGCTGGAGCGCGTCAGAGAAAGATGAACTCTCTGTTTCCGCTTTGTTGCAGTGCAGCAACCTAGGTCGACTAAACCAGACTCCTTCTGAGATATCTCGCTTCTCGTATGTTGTTTTTCGGTTCTGCCGGGGCCAGATTCTTTGTTTCTTCCCCCCGAATCGATTAAGCCCAAACTCGATATGGTTATCTCTACAGGTTCCAGAGATAGACTTCGGGGGGGTGAAGTAATCTAGAGAGGGGGAGGGGGGGGGGGGGGTCACGTGGAGTTTATTGACGGTGGGAGTGGAAAAGGGGAAAAGGGGTGGGGTGGTGCGGGGGGGAGGGTTAGTGCGGGGGGGAGGGGGGTAATTTGGAAGGGGGCTGGTAAAAGACCTTTGTTTCCTGATTCGTTGGAGCCCGAACACGGGTACTCCAAATCAGAAGGCAACAGAGATCCCTAGGGTACTGGAAGGAAGGGGTAGTCCTCGAGGGGGGAAGGGGAGGGATTTAAGGGTGAGGGGTTTGTTGTGGGAGGGGGTAAGGTCTTTGTGTCCCGTTTCAGGCGAGCCCAAACACGAGTATTCTCAGACCAGGGAATGAGGAGTTCTCTCGAGGTTGCCTGATGGACGGTGATGCGGTCCCCAGTGCTGCAAACCAGATTCCTCAAGTCGGCTTCGAAGGCTCCAGGCTGGTCAAAACTGAGTGCTATGACGTAGTCTCATGTGTTTTCGTCACGCCTCGTGGAAGTTTGAGGTTGGTTTTGTTGAAAACCACGTGTTTTTTAGGTTATTTTGGCAGATTTGGATGCCTAATAACTCCGCTGCTGATGATCGGAAATTGGTGATCTTGACGTCGCTAGACAGGAAATTGCGCAGTCTCAACAGGGATACAGACGAATAAAATAGAAAACCAACCTCTTGGTGTAGGGGGCCCGACAAAGTTGGTGGCTTGGTGCTCCTGATCCTGAAGACCTACGATGTTGCCCACATGAATCCTGGCGAGTCACACACTAATTAACTGCACTGTAACACTAGAATACGCGCCGCTCAAAAATTGCGATTTTTACGAATTTTTAACGTGGAGGTGATGTTGTTATGGCCGCGTATGGCAGTGTACTGGGTTAGGTTAGGTTAGGTTAGGTTAGGTTAGGTTAGGTTAGGTTAGGTTAGGTTAGGTTAGGTTAGGTTGGGGGACCCCCCACAGTGCTTGCGTCCACGTCGCGTCCCCTGGAAACGACCCAGTCTGACCACCGTAACGGAGTGGCAGATTGGGTTGGCCAAAGTGCACTGTGCATTCGTAGCTATTTTAACCCTATTGTCGTGTTGCATACGAAACTGCGGAGGCTATGCCGAAACTGGAGAGAGACGCCTGCGGGCGATTTTTAAAACTAAAAGGCCCTTCTCAGGGCCAACCCAAAGGCCCTTCTCAGGGCCAACCAAAAGGCCCTTCTCAGGGCCAACCCAAAGGCCCTTCTCAGGGCCAACCAAAAGGCCCTTCTCAGGGCCAACCCAAAGGCCCTTCTCAGGGCCTCTCCGACACTCTAGCGTCAGAGACTAGCCGCGCGTCGTCTGCGGCTAGCTTATTTGGAGGGGCTAACTTAAGCGAGTCGTCCGACAACGACTCGCTTATGACTGTGTCGGATGCGGACGACTCTCGGTCGCGGAAGCGGGTCCGAGGAAGAGGGTCCGAGGGCTCCTCGGCCTCTGGGTCGACGAGGTTGCCGAAGGCAAAAAAGCCGACGGCGGCCGCGGATACCCATGTCGTTGGGCTCGCGGACGCCCAACGCCAGTTGGACCTGGCTCGGCGGGTGCAGCTCCAGCAAGAGCTGGAAGAGCGGGTCGCTGCGAAAGAGAAACGGGCGCAAGTCGCCCGGGCCAGGGCCGGGTACGGTGCGTCCCGTGTTCTCTACGCAGACCATTCTCTGGCCGAGCTGGAGAGGATGGCGGAGGAGGACGAAGAGGAGATTGTGGAGGTGGCCTCCAAATCTTCAAATCTTAAGGGGACCTTCCAGAAGGCCCTCAAGAGCCGGGCTGCGAGCATGCGTGGCGTCGTCGCGGAGCTGGTCCGGCGGAAGGCCACAGACGAGACGCGGCAAATGCAGGCGAAGATAGATCGCCTGCAGTCGGAGGTCAGCCAGCTTCATCAGAAGCTGGCTGAAGCCACGGCCCGGCCACCACCACAAGCCGAGACGAGCCTTGCGGCGGAGGGCCCCTCCTCTAACCTTGAGGATATCATCCGCAAGGTTGTAATGGAGGAGAGGGCCTTCACAAGAGCCTGTTTAGCAGGCATTGAGGACCGGCTCTTGCCGGAGAAGCGCCTCCGACCACCGCTTGCAGCGGATAAGAGGCGCTGCGACCCGGGGCCGTCCTCCTCCTCCCAGGCGGAAGACGCCCTTCTTCCTTCAACCACCCCGTCCAACGAGTGGACGGAAGTGGTCCGTAAGGGGAAGGGCAAAGGCAAAAAGTCGGCGACGGCAGCCCCTGTCGCCCCCGCCACCACCGCTCCCAGCCGGTCCCAGACGACCGACAAGGGAAAGGGGAAGGGGACGCGGAAAGGGAAGGGGAAAAGGAAACTGGTCCCCCCAAAGACCGCGGCCGTCGTGGTGACGCTCACCGCGGAGGCTGCGGAGCGAGGGGAGACGTACGCCTCCATTTTGGTGCGGGCGCGTGCCAATGCCGATCCTACCCAGCTGGGGATCGGCAGTGTGTCTTGCCGACGGACCCAAGCCGGGGCTCGAATCTTCGAGTTCCCGGGGACAGAGGGGAGTGCCCATGCGGACCTCTTTGCAGCCAAGCTGCAGGAGGTCATCGCAGATTCGGCCAAGGTGGCCCGACCGGTCAAGTCGGCGGCCATAGAGGTGACTGAGCTAGATGACTCAGTCACCAAGGAGGAGGTGGTGGCGGCGGTTGCGGCGATGGGAGGCTGTGGCGTCGCGGCGGTCCAAGGTCGGGACATAAGGCCCGGCCGCGGTGGCATGGGCACCATTCGCCTCGAATGCCCAATCGCCGCTGCCAAAGCCATCCTTGCCAAGGGGCGGCTCATAGTCGGGTTCAGCTCGGGTGCAGTCCGGGCACTCGAGGACCAGCCTCTGCGGTGTTTCCGGTGCTTCGGCATCGGACACACCCGGGCTCTGTGTCCGTCCACGGTGGACAGAACGGACGCGTGCTACCGTTGCGGCAGGGAGGGCCACAAAGCCGCCTCCTGCGGGGCCGCCACGCCGCACTGCGCGGTGTGTGCCGCCAGTGGCTGCCCGGCAGCCCACGTTATGAAGGGGAGGAACTGCAATCCTCCCCCAAAGCGGGGCAAAGCGCAGGCGCCGACCGGGCCTGCTGCCGCCGCTAGCACCGTTGTTCCTGCGGCGGCGACAGTGGAGGAGGGTGCGATGTCCGACTGATGGATAGGGTCGAACATCGCATACTGCAGGCGAACACCAACCACTGCAGGGCAGCCCAGGATCTGCTGATGCAGACCATGGCTGAGTGGTTGGTGGACTTGGCGGTGGTCGCCGAACCTTACTCGGTCCCTGGCCGTTGGCTGGGTGACCGGGACGGCTTGGTGGCGTTGGTCTCGCGGTCTTCCACAGACTCCCCTCCCCTCTCGCTCTTAGAGAGGGGACCGGGATACGTGGCCGCCGCGTGGGGAGACATGGCCCTGGTGGGGGTCTACTTCTCCCCAAACCGCCCTCTCTCGGACTTTGAGGATTTCCTCGAGATCCTCACCGCAGTCGTAGGGAGGGCGGCGCCACGCCAGGTCGTGGTCTTGGGTGACCTGAACGCCAAGTCGGTGGCCTGGGGCAACCCAGCCGCCGGTTGCAACGTCCGGGGACGCGCCGTCGAGTTTTGGGCGGCCTCATGCGGTGTGTCCCTCCTCAACAGGGGGGTGGTCCACACGTGTGTGCGGCAACAGGGTGGGTCGGTGGTGGACGTCTCGTTTGCCACCCCTGCACTAGCCGCCCGCGTCGTCAACTGGCGAGTTGAGATGGTGGAGACCTTGTCGGACCACCGATATGTGCGGTTCGACATCTCCACCCAGGGGGGTGGGATGGCCCGTGCTGGGCAATCTCCCTTCCCGCGGTGGGCACTCACCCGCCTGGACCGGGAGGCAGCCAAGGAGGCGGCCTTTCTCCAGGACTGGCTGTCGCCTCCTGTTGAGGTCCTGGACGTGGACGCCGCAGCGGTCCGGCTCAGGAGGTCCCTGACCGAGGTGTGCAACTCCAGCATGCCTCGGTCTCGTCGTCCGCCTCCCCGTCGTGCCGTCTATTGGTGGACGGAGGAGCTGGCGGGGCTCCGGGCCGCCTGCGTGGCGGCCAGAAGGGCCTACGCGCGAAGCCGACGGCGCAGCGCCCAAAACCGAGTCCGGGCAGAAGAGGACCGCCTATACGCCTCTTACCGAGAGGCGACGACGGTCCTCAAGTCTGCAATGTTCGCCGCAGAGGACTCGGCGAGGGCCGAGATGCTGGAGGGCCTCGATAGGGACCCGTATGGGAGACCTTACAAAGCGGCGCGGAACCAGCTGCGCCCGTATGGTCCCCCACTGACGGAGACCCTCGAGCCGGCGTTGCTGGATGGGGTGGTCCGGTCCCTGTTTCCGCGCAGGACCGACTTCACCCCACCAACGATGGATCCCCCGCAGGCGGCGGCTCCGCCTCCGGAGGAGGAAGTCCCCCCGGTGACGACGGCGGAGTTCTACGCGGGGGTTCTCAGCCTCCGCGCGAAGAAGACGGCCCCCGGACCGGACGGTGTCCCCGCACGGGTGGTGGCGATCGCCGCCTCCGCAATGGAGAACAGGTTTCGGGACCTTTTCAGCGCATGCCTTGCGTCTGGAAGGTTCCCGAAACCGTGGAAGGAGGGGCAGCTGTGCCTCCTTCGCAAGGAGGGCCGCCCAGCAGACTCCCCCTCGGCATACCGGCCCATCGTTCTGCTCGATGAGGTCGGTAAGTTGTTCGAGGGGATTGTCGCCTCCCGGCTTAATAGCCATTTGCGTGGGGTAGGGCCGGACCTGTCGGACGCCCAATTCGGCTTCCGTCGAGAGCGTTCGACGATCGATGCGCTGGCCCTACTCAAAGGCCAGGTGAAGGAGGCGGTGGAGGCGGGGGACGGAGTGCTGGCGGTGTCATTCGACATTTCGAATGCCTTCAACTCCGTGCCCCACTCGACGATATTGGAGGCGCTTCGGTATCACGGAGTGCCCCAATACCTACAGAACCTCCTGGCCAGCTACTTGGAGGACCGAGAGGTCCTCCTCGCGGACAAGACGGCCACGGTGAGGCGGTACGGCGCAGAGTCCGGTGTTCCGCAGGGGTCAGTGCTGGGGCCGCCCCTGTGGAACATCGGGTTCGACTGGCTCCTGCGGGGAGCCCTCCTCCAGGGCACGAGTGTCATCTGCTACGCGGATGACACTCTCCTCACTGCCCGGGGGAGGAACTTTGGGGACGCGGCCTGTCTGGCGTCGGCTGGCGGATCCTTGGTTGCAGAGAGGATCCGCCACCTGGGGTTGAGGGTGGCGCTGCACAAGACCGAGGCCGTGTTCTTTCGCGGGCCTCGGCAGCGCTGCCCTCCCGACGCCCACATCGTCGTAGAGGGCGTCAGGATACGGGTCCAGCCCCAGATGAAGTATCTGGGCCTGGTGCTGGACGATAGGTGGCGCTTCGGTCCGCATTTCAGCGGGCTGTCGACGCGCCTATTGAAAGCCGCTGACGCCCTCTCATGGCTCCTCCCGAACCTGGGGGGGCCAAAGGCGAAATGCCGGCGCCTGTATGCCGGCATCCTGCGGAGCATGGCCCTATACGGGGCCCCCATCTGGGCGGACTCCCTCCACAGGAGGGAGAATGCGACCGCCATCCGCAAGCCCCAAAGGGCCATTGCACTGCGGGTGGCGAGGGCCTACCGCTCGGTGGGCTTCTCGGCGGCGTGCGCCCTGGCCGGCACCCCTCCTTGGGAGTTGGAGGCTTGGGTGCTCGCCAGGGTGTACGAGTGGAAGGCGCGCCGGAAGGCGCTCGGTGAGCGCCCCGTCGCCGAGGAGCAAGAGGCCGTGCGGCGGGAGATGAAGGATGCCGTCGTCCTCCACTGGACGGAGGACCTCGCCAACGCCGCCTTTGGCCGCCGAACGCTGGACGCGCTCGGTCCGGTCCTGCGCGGCTGGCTCGAGCGGTCCCACGGTTTCCTCTCGTTCCGTCTGGTGCAGGTGTTGTCCGGCCATGGCTGCTTCGGATCGCATCTGTGCCGGATAGGGAGGGAGGAGACCGCGGCCTGCCACGACTGCGGTGCGGCGGAGGATACGGCGCAGCACACCCTCGAGGTGTGCCCAGCTTGGTCCGGGCTGCGCCGCGGTCTGACGGCGGTGATTGGACAGGACCTCTCGCTTCCCGGCGTGGTCAGCGCCATGCTGGGGAGCGAGGAGGCCTGGGCGGCGGTTGCCTCCTTTTGCGAGGACGTAATCTCGCAAAAGGAGGAGGCGGAGCGCGTGCGGGAGGACGACCCTCTCGCTGCGCCGCTCCGCAGACGAAGAAGGGGCCGGAGAGGGCGCCGTCCTCTCCCTCCTTACAGTGGCGACGGGCGGGTGACAGGCACGGGGGTGCCTTCGCCCGCATTGCACCCGTCACCACCTTCGTCGGTCATTCCCGGGCCCATCCCCCTCCCCACGGGGAGGGCGTGAGGGGCCCGCCATGAAGGGCGATCGTCGGCGGAGGACTGGACGTGAAGGCTGTGCCGGTTTCCCAGTCCCCCGCCACTAAGACGAAGCGGGAATGCCGCTGGGTTATTTTAGTGGGTATACCGGGTCAGACCGGGGAGTCCCACATACCCCTCCCATCCCCCGATGGGAGGGTATGCGTAATGCATTTTTTCCCAGCGCAAACAAAAAAAAAAAAAAAAAAAAAAAAGGTTAGGTTAGGTTAGGTTAGGTTAGGTTAGGTTAGGTTAGGTTAGGTTAGGTTAGGTTAGGTTAGGTTAGGTTAGGTTAGGTTAGGTTAGGTTAGGTTAGGTTAGGTTTTTTTTTTTTTTTTTTTTTTTTTTTTCGGCAGGAGTGGGAAATCCTCATGGACGCCCAAGCTGCTTCACATACGAACCAGTCTGGGCAGTGCCGGACTCTTACCGGCTAAAACCACACTCCTTCCTTACAATTGTTCCACAGACATGGCGTCCGTGCCTTTGTTTGCTGACATACATTTTGCCTCTTAGAACTCCACGTACAAGTGGTGACTCCAGAGTGCAACGTTATATACACTTATCAACTAGATTGAGTCCATCACATATTCATTAAGTTTTTTTTTTTTTTTTTTTTTTTTTTTTTTTTTTTTTTTTTTTTTTTTTTTCATTCACACATAAATGTCCATGCTTCTTATGTTGACACATGCGTCATTCCTTAAACCATTGGTGCCCGGCTGATACCCTGAACCTAGAGTATTTCTCGGTTTCAGATGCCAGCCGTGCACCACCAACTAGTCTTATAAATAAGTTTATCCAATAATTACATAATATTATAATACCTACACAAACTGGATTTACATGAGTTCATATAAGTCATTTTAAGTCAACTGCGGGTTTCCCACCGCAAACCAGGTACTGCGGCTTGGTGTTTAAGCCTCGTCTATCCAGGGTTGTCATTTCAGTCCACGGGGACCTGCTGTGTCAAAAGCATCGTCGGTGTTTGTTTTGGAAGGCGTATCAGTGCCTCAACGACTTCCATGTCCCGGTGCCTCATGGCCATCTTGAGGTTGTTGTTAATGATGTCCATGGTTGATGCTTCCAGTGCTCGCCTCAGAAACCGCCCAATGGTGTCGTCGGCGTTGTCGGCGTAGTATACACAGTTGGTTGTGTGTCTGGATACGGCCACTACCGCATGGGGGACGCTGCCGTGAATCCTGGTGTTGTAAGATTTGGTCTTTACGATAATGACCGACTCGCTGGTGAGACCCTGAGCTTCGTGGATTGTCAACACGCTCGACCCAGCGCCCACTCCATATCCCTGGTCAATGAGGGTCTTTTTCTCCTCCTGTGTGTGGACCAAGAACAGTGTGTTGGGGAGGGTGCTGGGTATATTGGCGCTCGTGAATCTTTTCAGCTGCAGGGAGTGGACTTGGTTTCTTGACGAGTAGATGCCGGGATAAACTTCTCCGAGGGCGTATGCAACATCCATCGGGCTCCGGTGCGTACAGGACAACTCTTGGCTGATGGTCGCCACAGAGTTTGGACGAGCGTAATTAAGTGGGAAGAGGTTTTCTCTGTCTAGATACGGCAGTTGGTTGATATCTCCAATGAGAACCACCTCACTAGCACCTGACAACCGGACTAGCATTACTATAGCCCCAAAATGGTTCATTAGAGCCTCGTCCACAAGAATGCGCTTACATTTGTGAGACCCTGTGAACCCATTTGATAGTGTTGAGGCCATAGTCCGCACCTTGGTTCTGTTGTCTTTACCAATTTGGTGCGCTAGCTTTTGCCGCAGATCTTTTGCGGCCTCGGTTGTAGTGGTGACGATCACGTCGTTTTCCCTATCGAAATTTTTAATTACCCAAGTCGTTTTCCCGCACCCCGGAACACCGTTTACCCAGTTTATTTTCGGCAATGCCCAACTTGCGCTTTGACCTATGGTCCTCGAGATTGCTTCCGCCTGTTCGAGGATCTTGTCCACCAGCATGATTTTAGTGCATCGAGCTATTACCACCATTGGGTCACTTTCGGGTGTCACGAAGGTAATGCGGCCCGTCCGCGACGTTTCTGCCTCATTCAACGGTACGAAGCCATCCGTTGCATTGTATGCAGCCATGTACTGGTCATTCATTTCTCCCTTGATGACTTGGGAGGTGACGTTGTTGTATATAGCTGCTTCGGCCTCCTTGAGTCTCACCTGAAGCAAACCTTCAATCTCTAGCTGGTATGACTGCATTATTTTTTGGCAAGTCATGAGACTGACAGCTTTTGTTGCTTTTGTTATGGCTTGGAACTCAAGAAAGGCATTCGCAACATGGTCTCCGGGCTCCGTCACCGATCTGAGTTTTGGCGGGCTAACCTGCCCTCTGTCGGCCCTCGTTGGAGTTGGTCGCTGCTCCTTTGGTGGATTCGGAGTGACCTTCGTGAACTCCCGCACTGCAGCCGCCTGGCTGAATTGGTGGGGTTTATCGGACTTGTTGTCATTGACGCCTAGTAGCCTACTGAAGAAGTTCGAAACGGCCTTCAGTCTGTCCCTGGTCTTCATCTTTACATTTGAACATCCACTTTTTCCTTCTGAAGCGGCCTTCTCTGCAGCAAGCCTCTGCTGCAGTCGCTCTGAGCCGCAAGGCGTGGTCGGGGCTGAGAGAGAGGATGACTGGTGTCCAGTCGCGGTCATTCCACTGGTGTCCAGTCGCGGTCATTCCCGGTTCAGCATCCTTACGGGGAGGTTTGAGGAAGTCTAGGTGTTCTCCCCTGTCCTCGTAGACCACCACTTCGTGATCTTGTGCGGCCTTGATGCATCCATAGCGATCGGCAACTTCTCCCCTCTCGTAGCCAATCGCCATTGCGTCCACGCTGATTATACGAGGGCATCCGCTCGCAGACTGGCCAGCCTCTCCAATTTCGGTAAGCAGGGAGCATGCCTGCGCAAACGGAGTTTCTCCTTGCCACTCGAATAGTGCGATTGTCTTGTTTTGTGATCGCACTAGACGGTATCGGTATTCGGAGATTTCCGCTACAGGTAACGCGTTGAAAATTGTGCGTTTCATGCTCGCTTTTGAGGTGTTCCCGTTGATCAAGGCTGCGAGGCCGGGTGATATGGCGACGTTATTCCCCCTATTTTCCACTCGGCAGAAACTTATGCCGAGTCTCTCATTATTCCTGTTCATAAAGAGAGCCACGCCTCGCAGTCTGATTCCTGGATGTCCGCTCTCCCCAAATGTAAGTAACTGGCGTAAAGCCGAGATGCGTGGGGTGGTCATCGGCTGGGAACCGCTGGCGTTGGAAGTGTCCGTGGCGACGACTACTGTAGTTGTGATTTGTTGTATTTGTATTTGTGTGGGTATGACTGTGGGTGTAGGAGTGTGTGCGGGTGGGGCGAACAGAGTTGAGCCATTTGCCCTTGCTACGGTTTGCACGACATTGCTCGCGAATGTCAAGAATGGTGTTCTGGTGGCCTTGTTCTCCATGATGGAATGAAGGGTGGACTGTATAACAGGGAGCTGGATTTCAAGTTCCAAGTCCATTCTTTCACGGCCGAATCTTGGGCACTCAGTGAGCACGTGCCATACCGTCTCTTCACAGTTTGCATCGCAGACGCATGAGGGACTGTCTTTAAGGTGGAAGCGATGGAGATAAGCCCCGAATCCTCCATGTCCGGTAAAGACTTGGACATGGGTAGGTGATAGTGCCATGCCTTTGAGGATCTTCCTTGCCACCTGGACGGTGGGAAAGAATACCCTGGTCACCGAGCCTGTACTAGAGGATTCGTAGCGCTGCTGCCATTTGTTGACCGTTTCCTCACGTATCTGCCTCTTAACGAACGATATTGGTACCTTGTCGTAGTCAGGGGCTGTCTTCTTGGTGAGTGCCGCTTTCTTAGCCAGCTCGTCCGCTCTTTCATTTCCAGGAGTACCCACGTGTGCTCTCAGCCAGAACAGCCTCACATCTCTGTCCTCCTCCCGGATCTCGCGCACCAATCTCTTTATGCCGAGTGCCAAAGGGTGATTGACGGACGGGCTCCTCAACAAATCGAGCGAAGATCTTGAATCGCTTAATATGTTGACGGAGGCCGTCCTGGACGTTTTCACCATCCTGACTGCTCTATATAGTGCGTACAGTTCCGACTGGAAGACAGTGTTGTGGGGCTCCAAACGAAAGGTTGAGTACTTGGTCTCCCTGCCTTCGTTCCACCAAGTAAGGGCAGCTCCTACTTTCCCCTCTATTTTGCTGCCGTCTGTGTATATTTGGGGTCCGGTTACTTGGCAGTCACTCAGGGTTTCGGGGTCCAGGTTCTCGAGACACTCGTACTCCGTTATTGTGAGTAGCGATGGATGGGGGATCTGTAACGGCCCCACCTTGCGCTCGATTTCCCTTCCCGGCGGAAGGTACTCCTCGGAATGACCCTTTTTAATTTTGAAGAGGGTGGCAGCTTCAGTTACCCGAAGGTCTAGGGGTAGTTGACCTGACAGAATCAAAGCCGATGTGAGAGACACCGTGCGATATGCTTTGCAGATCTTCTGCGTGAATCCTCTCTGCAGCGAGTCTAACTGATTCCTCGTCATCAGTTTCTCTGCTGCCGGGGCCCATGCGCTCGCTGCATACAGCACGATAGGCTCTATCACTGAAACGTATATGGTCCTGATTATCTCGCTGTTTAGACCCCATGTCACCCTTGCTGCACACGCTAGTTGTTTGTAGATGTCTGTAGCTTTCCTACAGGTTGCAGTCACGTGCGCATTAAAGGTGAGTTTGTGGTCTATGATGAGTCCCAACAGCTTGATCTCTTCCACTAGGTTTAGCCGAGTACCAGACATGTGAATAACCGGGGTGTCATACTTAAGCCGCTTCGTTATCACCATTGCGTTGGTCTTATGAGCGGCGAAACGCAGCTTGTTTTGTGCACCCCATTCTGAGACTGTCTGCAACGTGCTGTCGGCTAACTGCTGCAGGGAGCTGACTTCGTGGGACGAGAAAACCAAGACCACATCATCCGCAAACGCCTGACAGTATACTCAGGAGTGAGTCTAGGATAAGGTTCCAAAACGTCGGACCGGCTATTGAGCCTTGGACGCATCCTTTTGTGGTACCCTTTTCACTAGACGCTCTGGCGTAGTTGACCCTGATGTATCGGTCATCCAGGTATGAAGCTACAAGAGCGTAGAGATTTTTTGGGCATTTTTTGCGTACCATCTGCATTTTGAGGGCGGGCCACCATGCATTGTCAAAGGCCCCCTCTATGTCCAAAGATACTAAAAGCACTATCTTTTTTGCCCTTAGTTCTGACCGAATGTGCTCCATTAAGACATAGAGGGCGTCCTCGGTTCCTTTTTGCGGCATGAAACCATATTGGTTTGTGTTGAGTGTGGGAAGGAAGTGGTACTGCAGTCTGCCAACTACGAGCTTCTCGATGATCTTTCCCAAGACCGAGAGCAGTCCTATTGGTCTGTATGACTTGGGGTGGGTGTAGTCGTCTTTGCCCGGCTTACGGAGTATGCACACGTGAGCTACTTTCCATTGCCTTGGGAAGTGTGATAGTGATAGGCACTTGTTTGCTAATGCCAAGAACACTTCCCTGTTGCAGTTAATAGCTGCTGTACAGATGTCGGCCGTCAAACCATCGGGTCCCGGAGCTTTCTTTGGATTTTGTCCCTGAAGGACCATTTCCAGCTCTGCGGATGTGAACGGTGGATCGTCGGCCGACAGACCTTGTGTCTCAGCCGGGTTACACTCCTCCGTAAGTCTCCGGACCGACGCGTGATGTTGTTGTTCGGCATCCACAGAGTCATCAGGATAGAACGTTTTTGCCAGAAGGTCCGCTGATTGTTCTGGGCTAAGCGTATCGCCCGCGATGTTCCTCAACAGCGTGTCTTCCTGCCTTCTGGCTGTCTTCCTTAAGACCCTGTAGATGCCATCCCACATGCTCTCCCGGTCCTGTGTCGAACAGAACTGCTTCCAATTTTCAGTTGCTGCCTCCGCTGCTCTTGTTGCGTATTCTAGTTTGGCCTGTACGTACTCGTTGATGGTGAAATTTCTTCGACTCGGGGCCGCGTTCCGGATTCTTCGCTTTTTGGTCAAAACTTCTCTTTTTAATTGTTCTAGAGAAGTAGACCACCACGGGGGCCTCGGGTCAGTCTTCCTTTTACCCAGCTTTGGTATAGATTTCTTGCAAGAACGGTGGATCAGGTCGACGTATGTTGAAATCAGACATTCCAAATCCTCAGGGTTCGGGACCTCCGTTACTCTGTCGGGAGTGATGGTGTTTTCCGACAGTTTTGCCTTGAATAGTGTGCTAAAGTCTGACCACTTAGCCTTTTTGGTGTTATAGATGCGTGTAGAGATCGGTTTTAGTGGCTCTAACGCTTTTTCTAGGCGTAATGAAAACGTGATCGCGTTGTGGTCGGATGTTGTTATGTTCCTATCCACACGCCAATCTTCGACTCTACCTAGTAGCGACACACTGCACGCGGTAACGTCGACTATACTCTGGTATAGCCTGTCTCCCCTGTATGCTTCAAAGGTCGGGGTTTGGCCCGTATTGAGAATCTGAAGGTCCTGTTCAGACAGGAAGGCGTTGTACGCTGCCCCGCGGTGGTCTTCACTGTTGCTTCCCCACCATTGGCTCCATGCGTTCACGTCGCCCCCTACAAGGATGTTAGACGTCTGTGATCTTGTAATTGCTTCTTTGGTTTGGACGAGGTACGGATCTAGATCTTGGTCACCCTCAAAGTAGACGGAGACCACTCCAAACTTTATCTGGCCCGCCTTGAATAGGACAGCTGCAACGTTTTCAGTTACAATCTGGGGGTCATGAATGACCTCCAAACTGTTCCCGAACACGACGATTGCCGCCTTTACAGGTTTTTGCCGATTTAGGGTGCACTGGATGACTTGTGTGCCTTGGTTTTGCTTCATTACACCTGTCCTTCCAACATAAGGTTCCTGGACTAGTGCAATTGATACCCCCATTTGCTCAGCGGCATGGTGGAGTTCAGCTGTAGCGAGTTTGGAGCGCTGCAGGTTAGCCTGGATGAACTTCAGCCTTCCTGTTGATCCACTTGTGCTTTGTGAGTTGACTGAACCACTATCCCTGTCGTTGCCCTTAGCAATAAGAGATGCGTGACCTTGCTATGTTGTCCCATTTTTGTCTTTCTTGACACTCTGAACTGAAAGCTGAATGAACCGACTCTTTTCCCTCTTTTCCGACCCTAATGCAATTCACGCAGGCGGGTGGTCCGGCCGAAACTCTTACTGGGCAGTCTCTCCCAGTGTGTGCCCCGCTACAGTATCCACAGCTTTCTTTCTCTGCCTTGCAGAGGTTTCTGCCGTGTCCATAACCGAGGCACTTGGTGCACTGCACTAAGGGGGACTGGTCTTCTACCGGGCATCTCTGTATTCCCAGATGCACCTTTTCCGCCTGCGTAAAACGCTTCCAAAGCTCTGGGGAGAGTTCAAAGACCGGATGACATTCATGCGGGTTCCGTGCGCGCTTTCGGTACCTCAACTTTACTATCTGGCCTGCCTGTTCTAGGTCTTTCCACAGGTGTTTGTTCTGGGCCTGAAGGAGGTCTACCATCTCTTCGTTGGTGTATAAGGAGATAACCCCTTTCACACAAACCAAGGGATTGTTGGGCATGGGCTCCTGGACTTTCAGCCCACTGTTAGACTGAACCTGGCCCTTGACGAGACTAAGGTCTTCTTTGCTCGCACAGCTCACCACGATCTTCTGGTTCCGAGCTTTCCTCACCCTGTCGACCTTTGCTCCTGTCTTTTTTAGGTCCAGTGCTACCCTTACTCTCTCAATTACATTATCACCCGTGTGGTTCGGGTCTGTCGAGGAGATTATGAGGGTGTGGTTTGGGCGTTTGGGAGTTTGCGCAACCTGGGCAAAGGTTTTAGGGCCCTGTTGCACGTTCTCCGGTTTTTTTAGGTCTGAAACTCCCTTCTCTATGGACGCAAGCGACCTCTTGACCTCTTCCACCGCAAACTCAGTGTCAAGGCTCGGTGCTATTAATGCCGAGTACTGGGGCTCCTTATCTCGCAGAACTCTGATGTCGGAGGACACTATATCCAACCTCTCTGACAGAG
>OX424485.1:10662654-10672962 GCA_949152455.1 Lithophane leautieri
GATTTATTTATTATTATTGGGACTATTCTTTTGTTCGACAGTGTCCGCGATTTGATACGGATACTGTTGTTTCATATTTTTGTTATTCTCTTTGGGGGTTCTTACATATACAAATTATGAGTTATAAATATTAAATATTGTACAGAAAAATAAATATAATATATAAGATGGCATTTTTTATGTGCCGTTGAAGCTCTTTAGTTTGCTTAAGACTTTAGTGGCGTATGTGATATACGCATCTAATACTTCTTCTTTTCGCGTTAGCATCTCGATGTCATATGCCGTGATACCAAATCTCTCAGAGATTGCCTCATATTGCATGCGATCCATGGCGAATCTGTGGCAATCCCTGAGGAGGTGGTCGATGCTTTGTACGGTGTTGTCGTGGCAGGGACAGTTGTCGTTTGCAGTTATTTTAAAACGATGGAGGTATTGTTTGTGAAAGCCATGTCCTGTCAAAATTTGAGTGATGTAAAAGTTTTGTTCTAACTTTTTCCGGAATTTGTGTATTTGTAGTAGTGTTGGAAATATGGTTTTGGTGTGCTGTCCCTGCTCACTTGATTCGTACCTCGCTTGCCACTTGGCCAAGTTGATTTGTCGTAGTGCGTGTTTGACATATGACATCGGGTATGCAGTGTAGTCCGGCGCTTTGTGTAGCCGAGAGGCCATTTTCGCAGCAACATCCGCAGCTTCGTTGCCTGCAACTCCACTGTGCCCTTTCACCCAAGTGATTTCAATGTGTGGTGGTGTGTCCGTGCGTGTGTGTGTGTGATTGTGTATGATTTTATGAATTTTAGTGACCAGTGGGTGTGTGTTGCTCCGATCTGCGATCGCCTGTATAGCCGATTGGGAGTCGGAGAAGATGGTGGTGTTTGTTTGACCCTTTGTGTATGCCCATTTGCAAGCTTCCAGGATGGCCAACAGTTCAGCCTGAAAGACTGTGCAGGTGCTGTGTAGTTTAAATTTTCTCGTAATGGCTGTTCCCCCCGGATCGTAGCAAACGAAGGCCGCTCCGGCAGCACCATCGTCCTGTTTGCTGCCGTCAGTGAAGATGTTGTGTTGCGTTAGGGGTGTCAATTGGGTCGCCTCGTCTTCAGCGCGTCTATGTGTCCGAATGCTGGTAACTGACTTAGGTATTCTTAATGCTGGATGTAGCAGCTCACGTACGGGTGTTGGGCGTTCAGGAGTTATGTCCGCTGGCAAAAGGTAACTGGTGCCTGTGAGGCGGATCGTCTCGACATGGTGAATTTCTTGGATCCTGAGATCTAGGGGCATAAGTTCTGCGAGTGCTAGAGCGGCGGTAGTAGAGACGGTCCGGAAGGCACGGATGGCCTTCAGTGCGAATCCCCGCTGAATGCTGGCCAGTTGTTTCTTAATACTCTTCCTGTTTACTATGTGCCCCCATATTCCAGCAGCGTAAGTGATAATGGGTTCTATAACATGCAAATAAATTGTGCGGGCATTCTCCGGGTGTGCGCCCCAAGTACATCTAGTGTACATTCGTAGTTTGTTGAATATGCGTGTGGCTTTGCCCAACACATATTTTACGTGGCTGTTATATCGTAGTTTTTCGTCGAGGATGACGCCAAGCAGCTTTATTTCGGGAACAAAGGCTAAATTGATGCCGTCCATTTGGAGCCGTGCGGTTTTCGCTTTGGGCGTGAAGGCAATGACTTGTGTTTTTGCTGGGCCGAAGGTCAGTTTAACGCGTTTGCCCCATTCGCTGATGTTGGCGAGAATGTTATTGGCTAGCTGCTCTACTGTTTCCGGCGTGTCCGCCGTAACTACCAGCAGGACGTCATCCGCGAAGGCTTGTAGATAGCAGCCCGGTGGCAGTTGCATGTCTAGGAGCTCGTCCAGGATCAGGTTCCATAGAACCGGACCACATGCGGATCCCTGAATGCAGCCCTTTGTTAGGGTTTTACGGACTCGGACTCCTGCGTGATCCAGCGTGGCAGTTCTGTCTTGCACGTAGTTCTTAATAAGCCCATAGATGTTTTCCGGCGTTCCGATGTGTTTAAGGCGATGGAAGAGGGCAGGCCACCAAGCGTTGTCAAACGCCGCTCTTATGTCTAGTGATATTGCTATAGAAAGTTTGTGGTTTTCTTTGGCGTGGTGTATGTGGTTGAGTGCTGTATGGATGGCTTGGATGGTGTTCTTTTGTTGACGGAAGCCGAATTGTTGAGGGTTTAGTTTGTTTCCCACCTCGGCGTGGTGGGCCACCCTTTTTATGAATAGTTTTTCCAGGAGTTTCCCGAACACTGGAATTAGACCTATTGGGCGGAACGATTTGAGATCACTTGGATCATCCTTTCCCGGTTTAGGAATGATCTTGACATAGGCCTCCTTCCATATTCGGGGGAAATACTGTAGAGCAAGGCATCTGTTCATGATTTCGGTTATTAAGCTGGGGAAATGTGCTGCAAATTGGAGGCAAATATCTGATGTAAGATTGTCGAGGCCAGGGGCTTTGCTAGGGCTTATTTGTTTGAGTTGTTCCAGAACCTCTTCTTCTGTGAATGGATGGTCATTTTCCGTGTTGGTAGTAGGGCTGTAGTATTGACGTCGGAGTTCTGCTTGTATTGGCATCTGGTCGCAGGTGTCGTCAGGGTAAAAGTGGTTTAGGAGGGCATTGGCCGTCTCCTCTCCATCGGTGGTAAATCTGTTTCCTACTTTGAGGGTGATAGGTGGTCTTCTGGGCGCAGTCTCCTTAAGGAGTCGGTTAGTCAGCGACCAAACGTTTTCTTTAGTTTGAAGTTCGCAGAACTTGCGGAAGTTTGTGGTAGATTCTTTTTTCAGTTCTTCTGAGTAGACACGTTTCTTGTTCTGGCTCTCTTCCAGAAGGTCTTCCAGTGGTAGGCCTTGTCGTTTCGCAGTGTGTATGCGTCTGTGGAGATTGATTATTTCGGTTTTTTGGGTTTCTAGATTCTCTGTCCACCATGGAGGTTTGTATTTGCGGTGCTGCCCTTTGGTGGGCATGGTTTCCATGCAACTGTCACGTATTAAATCTGTGATTTGGTGGACGAGGCATTCCAGATGATCGACATCGAGGTTGGGCACATCGCTATCGAGCAATTCCGAGAGCGTCATTTTGTGTAGCACAGCATCCTTGAAGGCAGCCCAGTCTGCTCCTTTGGTGTTAAATAAGAAGGTCGAGTTGTTATTGTTTACTATTGTTCTGGGTCTGCGGGTAGCAATACAGAAATCGATAGCGTTGTGCTGCGATGACGCGCAACAGTCCAGGTTTACTCTCCAGTCACGTACAAAGTCGTACATAGAGGCAGACGCGATCGTCACGTCGATGATTGATGATCGGTCGCGCCCATGCGTTACCGTCTCGAATGTCGGGGTGGTTCCGGTATTACAGATATACATGTCATTGGCGTAGACGAGCTCCAGAAGGCTGATTCCTCTAGGGTTTGATTTATCGCTTCCCCAGGCAGGGTGCCAACCATTGAAGTCTCCCCCCAGTATGCACCTGTATTGCGATGTGGCCTTGAGGTAGCAGTCTATTGCTTCAAGTGTGCAGGAGGTGTCGTCTCTTGGCTCTACATAGGCTGAGGCCAGGTACCATTTCTGGTGGTTGGTTTGCAGCTGAATCACGCTTAAGTTAGCTGAAGACATTCCGGACTCCCCCAAAACCACACCGCACCCCGGTTTGACTAGGATGCATGCCTTAACATTGCATCCGTTTGAAAATTGAAAGATGTCGATGCCCGATATGGGCTTGACCTCCTTGCCGGATCCTATATAGGGTTCAGACAACAAGGCAATGTCGTATTGGCCATTATAAAAGTACGTTAAAAATTCGTGGAAACTATTTTTTGAGCGATCGATGTTACACTGTACTATTTTAATGAGTGACTTATCCATAATCAGTGCGGCTAGTAATTTTAAGTTTAAGTGATTTCACTCTAGGGCAATTGTTAGCGGTGGCCTTGTGTCCGATGTCGTAGCTGGTGCTGAATTTTGTGTTGTGTTGGTGACAGTTGAAGCATTTGGGCGCGCCTTTCTTCTCTCGAAGTGGGCAGCTTTCGATAGTGTGGCCTTCTTCAGAGCAGTAGGCGCAAGGAGATTGTTTTGCGGTGCATTTTGTCTTAATGTGCCCGAACTGCAGGCACTTTTTGCACTGGATGAATGTTGAGAAGTCTTCGGAATGGACGCGTTGGTGGTCGACGCAAACTCTTCCCATGTCGATTATTTTACGCCACAGGATGGGATGAGCGATTAAGATGGCATTGTATAGATTTGGGTTCCTATTGTTCCGTTTGAAGGCGAGTCGCAGGTCGTCATTACTTTCGAAGAGAGGCAATAGCTCTTCGTTCTGTCCGCGAATGATGTCGACTAGCTCCTCTGAAGGCGTGTCTATTGAGATTCCCTTGAGGATGAGCATGGGTTTCAGTTTTCGTGCCAGTTCCGCGGTAAGTTGGGAGGAAGTTTCCAATTTCTTGAGGGTCTCGTCGCGCTGTTTCTCCGTTTCGAACTCGACCCTAAGTTTGTTGTTGGACACGGACTGGATTTTTGTAGGCGCATAGGTTGTGGTGCGGAAATTGATACTATTCCTAAAAGACTGCACGACTTCCTGGCGCGTTTGAGTGTCGCATTTAGCCGAGACGATGAGGGCGGGTCTATTTTGTGGAATCTCTTTTATTGAGTGCCGAGAAGCAGGAGCACTGGCAGCCTGCGCGTAAGTCATTGTAGTTGAAGGTGCTGGTGGACTCGATATAGTGGCGAGGTGCTTGCTCAACTCCTCTCGCACGCAAGTCGCAATCTCCTTTTTGAGTGTGTCGTCGCCATCATCGGTTCTGACGAGGTTTTTCATGGCTTGAACCTCTGTCTTAACGCTCGTGATGATCTCATTTTTAAGGTCACTGAAGTATGTTGGTGGTTGGGCATCCTGGCCGAGTTCTTCTCGAGGAGAGTCAACGAAGTTAGGGAGCTTTGCAATCGCTATGAGTATTTCGTCCGAAGCCAGAGCAATTGTCTTTTTATTGCCGGTCGTGACGCTTTTATTCTCGTAAACGGTGGTTTTAATGCATTCGGCAAGTCTGGATATGACGGCGATGCATGATTCCATGCTGATAATCTCTGAAGAGTCCACGGGGAGGGGAGGAACTTTGATCGGGGGAGGAGGATTTAGAGAACGGGGGGGAGTACGAATGAATGCCATTTTGCATTAAATTGTACGTGGAACTAGGTCTCTAATGGTTAAGGGACGAGTGTTTTCATGGTATATGACTAATAACAGCTTCTAGAGTAACAAGGAACAGAAAAATGACATAAAAAAAAAATTGCAAAAGTTCGTCTCGTTTACCTACCCCGCCGCTATAGGGTGGGTGGGAGGGCAAAATTTTTCGTTTTTCCGAGCTAGGTACGCGTGTGAGGTGTCAAAAGACGCGTCTGCGCGCGGGCTAACGAACGACGGAGTATTTAGAGGTAAGCGTAGTACAAAATTTTGAATTTATGGTGAAAAAACGTAATTAGCAGAAAAGTAGGTATTTATAGTATTTAGTTCTACCAACCAACGAGATAGATCGCGAAACGCGGTCCAGCCTGAAGGTGTGGCAGGTAAGTGTTTTTTAATAGCAAAAACCCCGAATTTAAACTGAAGAATTTTTTGTTAATCGATATTATTGAGTTTTAATGAAGCGAAATTTACGAAAAATAGATTAAATTAATTTAAAAGCAAAAAGGTGGGATATTTTATGTGGAAAGGGGGGGCAGAGATCAATTAAGATTAACTACACCGAAAACCGCTTCAAAATCCGTCTCCTAAGTGCAAAGATATTGTGGTTAGGTTAGGTTAGGTTAGGTTAGGTTAGGTTAGGTTAGGTTAGGTTAGGTTAGGTTAGGTTAGGTTAGGTTAGGTTAGGTTAGGTTAGGTTAGGTTAGGTTAGGTTAGGTTAGGTTAGGTTAGGTTAGGTTAGGTTAGGTTAGGTTAGGTTAGGTTAGGTTAGGTTAGGTTAGGTTAGGTTAGGTTAGGTTAGGTTAGGTTAGGTTAGGTTAGGTTAGGTTAGGTTAGGTTAGGTTAGGTTAGGTTAGGTTAGGTTAGGTTAGGTTAGGTTAGGTTAGGTTAGGTTAGGTTAGGTTAGGTTAGGTTAGGTTAGGTTAGGTTAGGTTAGGTTAGGTTAGGTTAGGTTAGGTTAGGTTAGGTTAGGTTAGGTTAGGTTAGGTTAGGTTAGGTTAGGTTAGGTTAGGTTAGGTTAGGTTAGGTTAGGTTAGGTTAGGTTAGGTTAGGTTAGGTTAGGTTAGGTTAGGTTAGGTTAGGTTAGGTTAGGTTAGGTTAGGTTAGGTTAGGTTAGGTTAGGTTAGGTTAGGTTAGGTTAGGTTAGGTTAGGTTAGGTTAGGTTAGGTTAGGTTAGGTTAGGTTAGGTTAGGTTAGGTTAGGTTAGGTTAGGTTAGGTTAGGTTAGGTTAGGTTAGGTTAGGTTAGGTTAGGTTAGGTTAGGTTAGGTTAGGTTAGGTTAGGTTAGGTTAGGTTAGGTTAGGTTAGGTTAGGTTAGGTTAGGTTAGGTTAGGTTAGGTTAGGTTAGGTTAGGTTAGGTTAGGTTAGGTTAGGTTAGGTTAGGTTAGGTTAGGTTAGGTTAGGTTAGGTTAGGTTAGGTTAGGTTAGGTTAGGTTAGGTTAGGTTAGGTTAGGTTAGGTTAGGTTAGGTTAGGTTAGGTTAGGTTAGGTTAGGTTAGGTTAGGTTAGGTTAGGTTAGGTTAGGTTAGGTTAGGTTAGGTTAGGTTAGGTTAGGTTAGGTTAGGTTAGGTTAGGTTAGGTTAGGTTAGGTTAGGTTAGGTTAGGTTAGGTTAGGTTAGGTTAGGTTAGGTTAGGTTAGGTTAGGTTAGGTTAGGTTAGGTTAGGTTAGGTTAGGTTAGGTTAGGTTAGGTTAGGTTAGGTTAGGTTAGGTTAGGTTAGGTTAGGTTAGGTTAGGTTAGGTTAGGTTAGGTTAGGTTAGGTTAGGTTAGGTTAGGTTAGGTTAGGTTAGGTTAGGTTAGGTTAGGTTAGGTTAGGTTAGGTTAGGTTAGGTTAGGTTAGGTTAGGTTAGGTTAGGTTAGGTTAGGTTAGGTTAGGTTAGGTTAGGTTAGGTTAGGTTAGGTTAGGTTAGGTTAGGTTAGGTTAGGTTAGGTTAGGTTAGGTTAGGTTAGGTTAGGTTAGGTTAGGTTAGGTTAGGTTAGGTTAGGTTAGGTTAGGTTAGGTTAGGTTAGGTTAGGTTAGGTTAGGTTAGGTTAGGTTAGGTTAGGTTAGGTTAGGTTAGGTTAGGTTAGGTTAGGTTAGGTTAGGTTAGGTTAGGTTAGGTTAGGTTAGGTTAGGTTAGGTTAGGTTAGGTTAGGTTAGGTTAGGTTAGGTTAGGTTAGGTTAGGTTAGGTTAGGTTAGGTTAGGTTAGGTTAGGTTAGGTTAGGTTAGGTTAGGTTAGGTTAGGTTAGGTTAGGTTAGGTTAGGTTAGGTTAGGTTAGGTTAGGTTAGGTTAGGTTAGGTTAGGTTAGGTTAGGTTAGGTTAGGTTAGGTTAGGTTAGGTTAGGTTAGGTTAGGTTAGGTTAGGTTAGGTTAGGTTAGGTTAGGTTAGGTTAGGTTAGGTTAGGTTAGGTTAGGTTAGGTTAGGTTAGGTTAGGTTAGGTTAGGTTAGGTTAGGTTAGGTTAGGTTAGGTTAGGTTAGGTTAGGTTAGGTTAGGTTAGGTTAGGTTAGGTTAGGTTAGGTTAGGTTAGGTTAGGTTAGGTTAGGTTAGGTTAGGTTAGGTTAGGTTAGGTTAGGTTAGGTTAGGTTAGGTTAGGTTAGGTTAGGTTAGGTTAGGTTAGGTTAGGTTAGGTTAGGTTAGGTTAGGTTAGGTTAGGTTAGGTTAGGTTAGGTTAGGTTAGGTTAGGTTAGGTTAGGTTAGGTTAGGTTAGGTTAGGTTAGGTTAGGTTAGGTTAGGTTAGGTTAGGTTAGGTTAGGTTAGGTTAGGTTAGGTTAGGTTAGGTTAGGTTAGGTTAGGTTAGGTTAGGTTAGGTTAGGTTAGGTTAGGTTAGGTTAGGTTAGGTTAGGTTAGGTTAGGTTAGGTTAGGTTAGGTTAGGTTAGGTTAGGTTAGGTTAGGTTAGGTTAGGTTAGGTTAGGTTAGGTTAGGTTAGGTTAGGTTAGGTTAGGTTAGGTTAGGTTAGGTTAGGTTAGGTTAGGTTAGGTTAGGTTAGGTTAGGTTAGGTTAGGTTAGGTTAGGTTAGGTTAGGTTAGGTTAGGTTAGGTTAGGTTAGGTTAGGTTAGGTTAGGTTAGGTTAGGTTAGGTTAGGTTAGGTTAGGTTAGGTTAGGTTAGGTTAGGTTAGGTTAGGTTAGGTTAGGTTAGGTTAGGTTAGGTTAGGTTAGGTTAGGTTAGGTTAGGTTAGGTTAGGTTAGGTTAGGTTAGGTTAGGTTAGGTTAGGTTAGGTTAGGTTAGGTTAGGTTAGGTTAGGTTAGGTTAGGTTAGGTTAGGTTAGGTTAGGTTAGGTTAGGTTAGGTTAGGTTAGGTTAGGTTAGGTTAGGTTAGGTTAGGTTAGGTTAGGTTAGGTTAGGTTAGGTTAGGTTAGGTTAGGTTAGGTTAGGTTAGGTTAGGTTAGGTTAGGTTAGGTTAGGTTAGGTTAGGTTAGGTTAGGTTAGGTTAGGTTAGGTTAGGTTAGGTTAGGTTAGGTTAGGTTAGGTTAGGTTAGGTTAGGTTAGGTTAGGTTAGGTTAGGTTAGGTTAGGTTAGGTTAGGTTAGGTTAGGTTAGGTTAGGTTAGGTTAGGTTAGGTTAGGTTAGGTTAGGTTAGGTTAGGTTAGGTTAGGTTAGGTTAGGTTAGGTTAGGTTAGGTTAGGTTAGGTTAGGTTAGGTTAGGTTAGGTTAGGTTAGGTTAGGTTAGGTTAGGTTAGGTTAGGTTAGGTTAGGTTAGGTTAGGTTAGGTTAGGTTAGGTTAGGTTAGGTTAGGTTAGGTTAGGTTAGGTTAGGTTAGGTTAGGTTAGGTTAGGTTAGGTTAGGTTAGGTTAGGTTAGGTTAGGTTAGGTTAGGTTAGGTTAGGTTAGGTTAGGTTAGGTTAGGTTAGGTTAGGTTAGGTTAGGTTAGGTTAGGTTAGGTTAGGTTAGGTTAGGTTAGGTTAGGTTAGGTTAGGTTAGGTTAGGTTAGGTTAGGTTAGGTTAGGTTAGGTTAGGTTAGGTTAGGTTAGGTTAGGTTAGGTTAGGTTAGGTTAGGTTAGGTTAGGTTAGGTTAGGTTAGGTTAGGTTAGGTTAGGTTAGGTTAGGTTAGGTTAGGTTAGGTTAGGTTAGGTTAGGTTAGGTTAGGTTAGGTTAGGTTAGGTTAGGTTAGGTTAGGTTAGGTTAGGTTAGGTTAGGTTAGGTTAGGTTAGGTTAGGTTAGGTTAGGTTAGGTTAGGTTAGGTTAGGTTAGGTTAGGTTAGGTTAGGTTAGGTTAGGTTAGGTTAGGTTAGGTTAGGTTAGGTTAGGTTAGGTTAGGTTAGGTTAGGTTAGGTTAGGTTAGGTTAGGTTAGGTTAGGTTAGGTTAGGTTAGGTTAGGTTAGGTTAGGTTAGGTTAGGTTAGGTTAGGTTAGGTTAGGTTAGGTTAGGTTAGGTTAGGTTAGGTTAGGTTAGGTTAGGTTAGGTTAGGTTAGGTTAGGTTAGGTTAGGTTAGGTTAGGTTAGGTTAGGTTAGGTTAGGTTAGGTTAGGTTAGGTTAGGTTAGGTTAGGTTAGGTTAGGTTAGGTTAGGTTAGGTTAGGTTAGGTTAGGTTAGGTTAGGTTAGGTTAGGTTAGGTTAGGTTAGGTTAGGTTAGGTTAGGTTAGGTTAGGTTAGGTTAGGTTAGGTTAGGTTAGGTTAGGTTAGGTTAGGTTAGGTTAGGTTAGGTTAGGTTAGGTTAGGTTAGGTTAGGTTAGGTTAGGTTAGGTTAGGTTAGGTTAGGTTAGGTTAGGTTAGGTTAGGTTAGGTTAGGTTAGGTTAGGTTAGGTTAGGTTAGGTTAGGTTAGGTTAGGTTAGGTTAGGTTAGGTTAGGTTAGGTTAGGTTAGGTTAGGTTAGGTTAGGTTAGGTTAGGTTAGGTTAGGTTAGGTTAGGTTAGGTTAGGTTAGGTTAGGTTAGGTTAGGTTAGGTTAGGTTAGGTTAGGTTAGGTTAGGTTAGGTTAGGTTAGGTTAGGTTAGGTTAGGTTAGGTTAGGTTAGGTTAGGTTAGGTTAGGTTAGGTTAGGTTAGGTTAGGTTAGGTTAGGTTAGGTTAGGTTAGGTTAGGTTAGGTTAGGTTAGGTTAGGTTAGGTTAGGTTAGGTTAGGTTAGGTTAGTTAGGTTAGGTTAGGTTAGGTTAGGTTAGGTTAGGTTAGGTTAGGTTAGGTTAGGTTAGGTTAGGTTAGGTTAGGTTAGGT